>JAMZAV010000061.1:600000-780506 GCA_024449915.1 Sweltsa coloradensis
GTTCTGAACGGAAATCTGTGTGATTGATGATATAAATTGAGAATGTAAATTCTAACCCCCAATGACAGTTCGATGGTGTTCTAGACTGTTTTGAAAATGGAACGGTGTTTGAATAACCGTTATTACGTTGCGATTTTCAAATTTCTTTGACTTTTTATTGTAACTACATTGATAATCTGCTTTTATTTTAACTTTCGGGAACATTTCAGGGGCGCCAATGTTGTAACTTCTTCTTTTTTGCCTTGGCTGCTAGGGCGTAGGCCTACTGCAGGGGGCCCACCACTGAGCTCAGTGGGGCCCGGCCACGAACGCCAAAAAACGATCGGAATGTCGTGTACTCACATCTTCTAAGTATTTGATTATATTTTTTGGGCCTTCACATCTATTTTTTAAAGTATAATTTTCTTTAAAAAAATAAAAAACTTTTTTAGAATAAATTTTTGAAATTGAATTTTTGAATATTTTGAAAAATTAGGTAGGGCCTAAGCCTTGGCTTACTGATGTTGATAATTAACAGCTCCTCACTTGGTGAAAAAATCTGACAACCATACCTCCCCCCCACCCCCTAGGGCTCTGGAAACCTAGCATGTGAATAATAATTTAGACTTAAGAATTTATTCAAGACCCTAGGCCTAGGGTCCTAAAGGCCTTTTGAAAAAAAAAAGTCGTAACAAAGTTCATAATTAATTATCCCTGGATTAAGGCTGATAGCAGAGTCGATAAAGAAGTTTCCCCGTTGGGGAGGTCCTCCAACTCCCTATACCGCCCTGGGTTAAATAAAAAGTCGGTTTTTGGCGTTGGGAATCTAACGTTCCGCGCGACTCTGTGTGACGATTGATGGAACTACTTCAATAAAAGTACGTCACTTTTCTACAAGTAGTTAACAGTCGATGACGACAAACGGCGGAAACGTCAAAATATTAAATACGATCGAATGTTGGCGAATGTTTTGGCATAAAGCAAACTCTCTTTATTAATGAGGATATTTCTGATGGAGTAGACCTAAGCTTAGGAGCTAGGCCGACAATATGTATTGTTCAAGATTTCGATTTGAGTGCCTAGGGCGTACTTACGTCTAAAAACTGTATTGTGGCCTTGGGCCTAGGCTACACTTACGTCCGTCAAGGCATATCTCAAATTATTTCGCACGAAAATGTCAGTGACGCCTGCGCAACACTTTATAGTACAATAATAAATCAAAAGTAAATCGTTTTAAAAGACTAGGGCCCAGGGCTAATATGATTGAAATAAAATTGAAGTTTGACGTTTCGTCTGTTGTTTGTTGATTTCAGCGTCACTGCACATCGATAATCTACTGACCGTATTTAGCGTGCAGTGCTTTTATTAGTTTCACATTGGAGCCGCTCTCAGCGCGCAGGACGTTAGATTCCGTTTTGACTTGGGAGTAAGGGGACCTCCCCAAAGGGGAAACTTCTTTATCGACTCTGCTGATAGTAAGGGGGATAAGCGAGATAGGGACGGGTTGCCTATAGGCCCAAATGTGCATACCGCCCCCCCGGTAGGTAGGAGGCCTACACATACAAGGTTAAATTAAATTTCTCTGATTTGCTGTTCCTGATTTTTGGCAAACCTCATATTTGTTTGAGTGGGATCATCTAATTAATCATTTTTTCTTTTCTTTTTTCTTTTTATGATTTTTCTTTTTTTTCCTCTTCATTTTTTTTCTTTTTTCCTTTCTCTTTTTTCTTTTTCTTTTTTCTTTTCCCACACCCTTTTTTATGTTTGATTTTAACTGTAGTTCATCGTTGTGCCTGCATCTAGGCCTATGTACTAATTAGATTTATTTAGTTGTCCTCATCCTTTGTAAATAAGGTTTTCAACTGAGTAGGATAGACATTAAATAAAAAAATAAAAACAAAAATAGGCCTAAACCTATACAAGTCTTGTGGTTAGGGTCTCTGCTTCCAATGCAGAAGGTCCAGGGTTCGAATCCCGCTATATGGAGAAGATTTTTAACTTCTGATGTGAACTTGAGTCCATCAATTCTTGGCTAAGGAATGTGTAAACAGTGACTTTAGTTTAGAGCCATCCTAGCAACGAGGCACTCTCTTAAGATTGTTTTGAATTGGCCTTGTTGATTCTGGCACTGCCCATGGAATCGTATCCAGTTGTTCGGTCAGTGTGTGTAATCAATAATCATAATACCTAACGGTCTCTAGTTTTGGTATTATTCGCTCGTCGACTAGTAGCTTTGACAATTATTCCTGGCTGTAACTGTTCTTTTGGTTTCAGGGTATGTGCAAGGGCTGCCTAATTGACAACCTGCTCCAAGGGGAGAGCCGCCCTATGAAGAACTCATACTTCTCAACCCGCTGCGATGAGTCCCTCACCTCCGCTAGTCACCGCGCAACACAACACAATGCTATCACCACTCACCAGTACTGCGGAGCAGCCTTAAGGTATATCAAGTTTTGTTATATTTTCACAATTTCATTAAAATGTTATTGATATTAAAGTTTATACTGTGTAGGTTGTCTATCTAGTAGGGTTGTGCAAACCCACTATTTTTACTTCAAACTTGACAAAAATTTCAAACCGAACTCGAACTGAACTGAAGGGATAGCGTTTTCCTAGTAGGTAAAAAGTGATAAGTCTAGACCAAGCCCTGGTCTCCACCAAGAAAGTATGTAACTTCTGGACCGGCCCCTCCACCATTCAATAAAAAAAAATGTATGCCCCTACTGTAAACTGAGAACCATTTTTTGACAGGTCAAATATAAGGTGCCCGCACACCACTACAATTTTTTTTTAAATCAAACTTTTTCCCGAACTTCAATTTTTTTAAACTCAAACTCTTTAACTTTTTTTAAGTTGGATTTGAATTTCGAACGTTTGCACATCCCATCTTTCTAGCTATTGTGGATAAGTAGGATGTTACCTACCGATTTGTAAAGTTGACACTTTGATAGACATGTTTATATTTTGCTTTCCGTTACCTATTATTGGCCTACACTTTGATGACGCTGCTTGGTTCAGTTATGGGTCAGTGTTTCAAATTTGTTTTAAAAATGGTTTCTCAATGTCAAGTAGGTGAAGCTTTGACAACAGCACTGGCTATAAATGTTACTTTGGTTTCAGAAAATGTGCCTGCCAAGCAGAGAGCGGTCTCAAACAAAAATCTCCGACTTCTCTGGCCCCACATGCGATCCAGCGTATCACTTGCTCATCAACACAACGCAAGTTACGCAATGCTCAACGTCACCTAATAACTCAGCATAAAATCTGAGGAGCAGCCGATTGAAGGTATTTACAAAGTCAATTGAAATCATAGGATCGTAAAGCCTAGGCCTAATACTTTTTCCTTGATAAATTACCGTAGGCCTATGGCCTAACACTTCTGTATTCTAGACCTAGTGCACCGATTTGCTAAATTTGTTTGTGTACCGGTACCGATAATGCCAACGTAAAGAAAAAAGTAAGTAGCTAAATAGACGGGCGGTCTTGACTACAAGAAACCAACACGATTCGTGTGACGACCCTAACCTCCTACAGAGGAAGCTGGAAAACCTCGTACATAATATTGCCGACCTAATTAGTTTCGGATGCGCTCTTAGTAAAACTTTCATAGATCTGGCGTCAGGAAGGTGAAAAACAGCACGATGGTTACCTATATCGTATATCGTTACTTGCTGTTATTTCAGATAGCCTAGATTCATGGGAAGGGTATTGCACTGTATGAAATCATGCCGAGTGATTCTTCACTTTTACTAATTTTTTTAATTTGACCTGGCACCTCCACCATTGGTGCTACATTTCACATAATGAGTATTATTTCACGACGTAGTAGTGACTAGGGCTGCCCAACATTAATGTTATGAAGAAAAAAATTGTAAATTGATATGGAAATGAATATCATTTTCCTTTCCTTTTTTTCATAACATCGTTAAAATAACGCCAATAAAAAAAAAAAAATCGAAAAACATAAATGTGATAGGCGTAAGCATTACGTACGGTTCTAATGAAGAAATGCTTGGTGTGGCAGTAAGTTATGGCTCTGCGCTGTCCCCCTCCCACGCCACCAACTACGTAGTATTGCCAGTCAGTCTTGGCTTTGAGCTAAGTCTCTTGCAGCTTTGTACAGTAGTGTCAAGACAGAGTCAGAGAGAGAGGGTGACAGACCAAGGAAGTTGGAGCAAGAGCTAGCGGTGGAGCTGAGCGAGCGTGCTGCTGGCCGAGAAATCAGTTCACTTCTATCTCTTTGCGCGGCTGCACGTATTGTTGTGAGTTAACTTAAGTGAATATCACGCTAAAATTTAACTAAAAAATAACATGTAGGTTGTCTAGGTCTTATCTTAACTTGAATTTGCCGATCTCGATTGGGACCGACAGTGGCATGTCTGCATTGCCGGCGGGCGGCCTTGGCCACGCCAGGAGAACGTTATAGTTCACGTAAAAAGTATTGATATCAAACGATATCGATACTCGATTTGAAAAGTTTGATATGGAATGGAATGGAATCACGATATCAATATGGTATCCCCTTTCGATATCGATATGATTTTTTTATCTTCGGGCATCCCATAGCAGTGACATAGGCCTATTTATTTTGTAATAATATGACGTTATGATAAAATTACATACCATACAACTGCACCAGCCTTTATTTTATTTGGATATTTTTGGGATGTTTTTTTTTTAAAAATGTGCTTCTGTAGAAGACTATATATTAGGGATGGGAAAAAGCGTTTAATTTTGTAAACGTTTAACCCCTTGAACTAATCGCGTTTTAACGTGATAAGCCCCATTTTCTATTTATTTATTTTTTATTTTTTTAATATCAATTTAGGTAGGCAGAGGGCTAGGTTTTACAACACAAATCGTAATTTTGTACTTATGACCGGCCGACGAATAGTTAACACCGGTTTTATTATCACTCTTGCATTTAGGTAATGACCCGGCACTTCCACCACGTGTGTAACAGACAAAATGTCTTAAACAGCCTGGGACCTGGCACCTCCACCAAAATTAAGCACTTTTAGAAAATTACCGGCCTAATCTGTTAGCCCATATTTGTGTAGGCTCCAAAAGTAATTAACAAAATAAATATAGTTTTTTTTTTCTTTTCTTTTTTTTACTAAACGTTTTGCGAATTTAATAACCTCTAAACGTTCACAAACGTTTCAACGTCCCATCCCTAGTATATATAGCCTATGCAAGACTATAAGTTATGTGCAAAGTGTGGTAACAATCTAAAAAAATCAATTGAGAAAAAAATCACTGGTATTGCAGACTCTTAATGGCTGCAGACGAGGAGCAGCGTAATTATTGTGTGTTGTCCAACGAAACATAGATAAAATTTGAACTACAACATCTTCAATTCCTTGTTCCAGAATTCCACCTGGAAACCCAAGATATTCTCCGTCAAAACACGACTTCCGCCAAGCTTAATGTACCCAACATGGAAACCACACGTCGATACACCGTCAAGACGCAGCCCGGACCCAAGACTGGCGGGAACGTGTTACGCAGCTGATGGTGACGGTGGTTTTGCGGTAGGAGGACGACGATACTTGTCGGACCCTGGGGAACAAACCGATTCTTGTCAGACACTCCATACCACACAACTAGTTTCACAACACTTGGCCAACACTGGCAACACTTGTCCCTGATATAATTTTTTTTAATTTATTTTTAAAACATTTTTTACTAATATTTATTTTTTTATTATAATATAGGCCTGGGCCTATAGTTTTTAAATAAATATGTTTCCAAACTTCAATATTGTTTTTCAACTGGCCTACTCATTTTATTTTTACGGTAGGGCCTACCTAAGAAAAATAGCCTTTCTTTTTATTTCAAGCTTGATTATTTCTAATGATTATCTTACTAATTAATTTAATTTAATAAGAACTCACTACAAAAGAGGCATATATTTCCCTCCATAACACAGAACATACACAAATAATGGCATCACGTTGCCATTAAGTGTCTATGAAGAGGATTGTTCCTCTTGAAGTCCGTCAAGCTCTCTGGGAAGTGTGGCAACCTTGGAGGAATATTCCCCTCTCGTCCAAACCCTCTAAGCTCCGCGGTGGAGCTGTTCGTAAACTACTCCCGTCAGGCAGTCAGTGTGTTGATGGAACTCGTAAAGTATGTTTAATTTAATAATAAATTCAAGTTAAGCATTTTGAGCTTTCCAACTGGAACCGTCCAATTTATTCATATTTTTGAACACGTCTACTTGCATCAAGTGAAATATATTTTTCTTTAGATTACCGGGATCAATAATGAATTTATAATTGCTTGGCTATACACTTGATTTTGAGAACAAGCCCACTATGCAACGACTAGATTACGAACAGCTCCTTTTCAGGTGCAGAGACTGCGAGACTTAACCTCCTCCCAACCGCGCCCAGCGTAAAACAAAGATCAGTCCAGTGCATTCTTTTTTACAGGCTAGTTAACCATCATTGTCGATTTGCAGTGAACCAACATTGTTAAATAACAATTAACCCTATAGTATAGCCTTTTTTGCAGGGTAGTTTGTTTCGTAAAAGAATTATTAAGCCCTTACGTTTCGCCTTTTTTGCCGTGGTTAATTGGCCTTGCAGCATAAAATAATGACCAAGCCTTCAGCTGTAGT
The DNA here is from genome assembly GCA_024449915.1 of Sweltsa coloradensis. Taxonomy (NCBI): domain Eukaryota; kingdom Metazoa; phylum Arthropoda; class Insecta; order Plecoptera; family Chloroperlidae; genus Sweltsa; species Sweltsa coloradensis. The sequence goes on from JAMZAV010000061.1 coordinate 606,605, forward strand.
TTGCGCGCATACACAGCGTAACAATAGAGCTACCCAAAGCCAGTTTCATGTTCAGGGGCATTGTTTTCGAGCTTTAGTCTTGCTTCTTTCTTCCTTAGCATCCCTCTTCACGTGACCTTCAAAGTCTACAGCCACAACAAAACAAGTAATAACCTCGTCAGCTTAGACGGATTGGATGCAACTATTCTACCTTTGTTCAATACAGTTTCCATTTACTTAAAGGGAATGATTTCCTACCCTGGATTCATGTCCTTGAGTAATGGTTTTGTGCTCGAATTGTGTTGTCCTCCAAGGTTGCGAAGGTGTTGGGAGCCCTAGTAGGCACTGATCATGTACTAGCTCCGACACAACCATTAACGCGTTCTATAGATCCGATACACGGCCTAACAGCCGCACGCGCATCTCTATAAGTGGATGCAGTCGCCGAAGAGATTTACTCTACCGGCCAAGATCATCGAAAAGAGAAGAAATTGAATTCTATCGAGGACATCAGATTAGCGCGGAGTGAACCATTGGACCTGGGTAATCATCATTTATGTAATTATGCCTTCTAGAGCTGCCGTTCTACTGTGTTGTACTCTTGCTGATGTCATTTAAATGCTAAATAGTCGCGGCAATGCCAATGATATAACGTCCCCTGTTGAAGTGCAGAGGCACCTTCGTGTCTACACTACACAAATGTGCCTCTTTCTTTAACCACCAACGCACGAGTTCTTGTTCTGCCCTCTTGTACTGTTTTAAATGTAATGTCAGATCGGGAACCATGCGTGTATTTGAGACACGAATTACTCGATTTCAAGTATTAAACAAATGTCAAAACGGCAGCTCTATTACTCTGTAAGATATTTCTATACTGAGTTACATTGTCTCTTTCTATTTCTTTCTTTGTTGCGTAAGAATTAAAAATCTGCAGACTTACCGGTAATTCTGCCTTTGGCTTGTATAGGAGTTGTATTTGCTAGTTTAGCTAAGTGTTCAAAAATCGTTTGGCTAGTTGTTTTCTTTCATCTTAAATGTTGATTTATCACATTCATGATATTTTATTAAATTTTATAAATTTATCATTATTAATCATATCAAACATTTTTTCCAAGCTACTAAATAGCTTTGGCCGTCAATAATCGAACATTTTTCAGAACTACTACGAAGTAGCTTGCCATTATAATAAACGGTCTTTCGGTACATTGATTTTTATTCGCGATGTGCATATACGAGAATTTTACCAAACGTCTTTACTCTTTGGTCATTAGTCTGTGAACATTGTTACCGATTCAGTACTTATCTTTTAAAGATACGAGGGTCGGACCTTCGTTTTTACACCGTTTGAGTTGATTCGATCTTTGTAAGAGAAGTGCGTAACTTAAAAAAACTAAAACTGTACGCCTATATTATCTCTCTTCTGGTGCGACATTGAAGTTAGGTTCACGCGTTGTGTAAAATAACAACTAGCCGCTACACAGACCGCTGGTAAATAGGGCATTAGGCATAGTTTAGCTTTAAGCCTGTTGCAACAAGTGTTAGAAGAGAAGATGAAGACTGAAGACAGAAGACAGAAGATTCATACTGAGCTGCGAGCTGCTATAATCCAAGATTCGAAGAGAGATGAGTGCTTCTTATATTGAGACTTCAAAATACCATAGGTGGGTATGGGGCACTTCAAATCACTTGGCTGCATTTATATTCTACTTGTATTGTGTGTATCTGAAATTTGTTTGTTTGTGTGGATGGCATCTTTGTAATTGTACGTGGTTTGCGTAATCATTCCCGGTTTTAAAGCTAGTTTTTACATTAAGCTTTCACACAAAACTTCCACTCGAATAACTCGGGACACTCGTTTTTATCATTTACGTCGCGTTGATTTTATTCTGCAACTCATTTGATAATTTTTCTTCGCGCAAACACTTACCGCTGGACAGACGTGTCATATTACGTATCATCAAATTTTCTCCATAATTGGAGATTAGTTGTCTACGACATACCACAATCATGTGGATGTAGACTTTCATCTAAGCTTGTTCATTTTCATTTAATTGATGACACATTTCAACAACGCATTAACACTTAAAATGATTAAATCATGTTAACGTAAAACACTGCTTTCTTCAAAATGAAGTATTTCCACAAGCAAGATAGCAGGGTAATGTTGTCTTTTATTTAAAACCTGATCGCAGGTACCATCTTTGAGTAGTTCGTAACTTCAGTGAAGTGGTTGCTGTACAGTGTACACGAGCGTCACTGAAAACTGAAGACAGAAGAATCTACTGAGCTGCGAGCTGCTAATACAAGACTCGAAGAGATACAAGTGCATCTTATACTTAGACTTCAAATACCATAGGTGAGTATGGGACTCTTCAAATCACTTGTCTGCATTTATATTCTACTTGTATTGTGTTTATCTGAAATTTGTGTACTTGTTTGTTTGGATGGTGTCTTTGTTATTGTATGTGATTTGCGTAATTAAATACGGTTTGAACGTCAGTTTTCACACTAAACTTTCACACAGCACTCCTACCACTCATATTACTCGGGACACTCGTTTATATCATTCACGTCACATTGATAATTTTATTCTTCAACTCATGTTTGATCTATTTTCTTGGCGCATAAACCCTTAACTGCTGGACAGACGCGTCGTATTATCACCAAATTTTCTACATAATTGGCTCCATAATAGGAGATTAGTTGTCTACGACATACCACAATCATATGGATGTAGACTTTCATCTAAGCTTGTTAATTTTTATTTAATATGACACATTTCAACAATGCATAAACACTTAATAAAATGATTAAATCATGTAAACGTAAAACACTGCTTTCTTCAAAATGAAGTGTATTTCCACAAGCAAGATAGCAGGGTAATGTTGGCTTTTATTTAAAACCTAACCGTAGGTACCATCTTTGAGTAGTTGTAACTTCAGTGAAGTGGTTGCTGTACAGAAGACACGAGCCTCGAGCGACTGGGAACAAACTGCAGTTCTTGCGATGGTATGTATACACATGTTGGATCATACTTTCAGGGTGTTTACAATTATCTAAAACTTACCAAATTTAACCTTTAAAATAACAAATATTCAGGAAAAGTACACTCCCAGTCCTGTTTGAATGTGATATCACTGCCAATCATCACGTTGATGTGCAAAATCAGTTTTATTACTTTTTCATATGCACCCAAATCCAAATCTAGATCTTGAAGAAACAGGTTTCACTCTGGAAAACCTGGAATAGTAAGAACATTTGTTAACATAAACTAAGTAGACACCCTGACTTTACAAATGTGTTGTTTACTGTTGGATTGCAGATCTGTGTGACGAGTGTTTCAGATCTGATTCCAAGTCCTCGCGTCAAGTCGACATCGCCTCTACTGACATCGAGTGGTGAGCTCGTTCAAGCTGCCACTGAGACGGATGACGTCGACTCATGTACAAGAAGCTGCTCTCGTCTCTATGTAGGTGTATTCGAGACGCCTCCTGACACAATAAACCACGTAAGCAACCTGTTTGATTCTAGCTTGGCCGGCTTTCATTGGCACTTGCAAACACCATTGGATGGGATGTATCAATGACTTGAAGAGTTAAAGAACTTAAAGAGTAGGTATTGGCAATAGTTACCTTTGTTATCCATTAACATTACAAGTTGTGTTGTCCTATTCGATTTAGTTACCAAAACAATTGTACAATAAGTTGTGCGTAGGTGTATCCATAGATATCTTAACACCTATAGTAGGCTAGATTAGCAGTCTCCAATACCTCCGAACAGGCACGAGCGTACCAAATTGAAGCGTCAATCCCACCCATTCAAAATGGCGTTTTGGCGTTTTAATTTATGCTTTTTTAATGCTATAAAATATTTTACTGGATTGTTTGATATGGTTTTAGCTTGTGCAGCATGGTATTGAACAAACAGTAACAATGCAAAGTTATTGCATTAGGGAATTTAGTAATCATTTGGTGTTAAAGTCTAATATGCTCACCTGTCAAACTGGCGGCCATCTTTAAAAATATTTTTTCGATTAATCGCTCCCATCTTATTAACATGCAAACTCACCCATTCAAGATGGCTTCCAATTGTCCCGGAAGTGGACCGCTGACTGCTAATCTAGCCAATTATATGGGATATCTATGGGTTTATCCGAACAAGTCTTCCTCTTCTTCTTTCAAACACCCAGAGCTAGAACTGATGACATTCTCTACCTGAGCCAGTTTGCCACATATTTTGTTTTTGCCATATTTTGCTTCCCCATTAGTTAAGCTCCCAGCTTTCTGTTTTCAGGGAAACACGTGTTGCTGGATGTTCTGCATCCTGCTCTAGTTGTTTGCAGAGTGGGCATGTTCTTGTATTAATTAGTGACAATTACTCCTATTATTTGAACATTACATGTGCCATGCATTACAAACAGTTTAATACCAATGCAATAGTGATCTGTTACGTGGGTACATACTAATTCTTTTTATGCCCATATGTGTAAAGCTAGTACAGTAAAAGATTGAAATCATTATTAAATATGAAATTTATCTTAATTGATGCCAACACAATTTGGAGAATATTTATTGTTCAAAACTCTAGTTAAGATCATATGTAAAACGGAACTGTATGAACTGGCGCACACACTCAAAGAATGTTATAACCAAAGAAGCAAAATTAAGCATACTGTAGGCCTACTGTTTGTCTAAATTTTAAAAGGAACTATTAAAAAAAAAATTATGTTAGGCCTACCTCTTAAACATGTGATGTAAGTACAGATTCAAGTTTTAACAGATACACATGTGTTTCAGCTCTGACGTGCTCACGCTGAAACTCCTTTCATCACCTGAAGACGTTGATCTTCACTGATCTACCAGATCGCCACTTCACACGGTCATCAAGTGCTGAGCGGAGACGCTGTCGCTGCCGTCCGCAAGAATCTTCTCGCCCTACTTGGATGCCTGCTGAACTACTACGGTCGCCGGTCGGTACCTAGAAAACATCAACTTAGCATTAATCGTAGGTTGGATGCACGTAATAATTGATATTCAGCATCATTATCTATCAACAGTTCCTAATTCTGGCAGGGTCAGCTTGGTTCTCCTATTCTTTGTTCAAGCTGTCCCTTCTCGTCTGCGTATGTGTATTCGAGACGTGCACAGTTGTATCTCTTCCATAATATTCCAGCTCTCTCCTCCCATCTCTTTCTTGGCCTCCTTGTCTTCCTCCTTTATTTATCTAACTTCTATCCTATTCAGTTAAAAAAATTGATTTACAAAGGAGGCTTCCATTAATTTTTCATACATTCTTTTACTTAAGCATAATACCATTTGCTAATTGATACTTGATACCATTTCGATAATGATAATACTTAAAATTGCATTTTAGGAAATAGCTTGACAAAAACAAGCAAAATCATATTTCCAGCTATACAATTCTGTAATCAAAATGCCTAAAAAGTAAAAACATTTCACAACATTTCTGACCAAAAACTTGGACTTTTGTGACATTCAATCTAGAAAGCACCTGATTTGTAAGTGAAAGAAGCATCATTTTCAGTTTTTAGTTTTTACCATTTTAATTTTATTTGCATTCTTAGAATTAACATTTGAGCACGTTATATTATTCATAGTAGGCCTACGCCTTCCGTATAGCACTCATAATCATGTTATTACGACATGTGAGTATATTGAAATTTGCCTATAAAACTAAATTATAACTAACTAAACAATATACCATCCATTACAAACTCACTTTCTTTCACTATCAATTTTATGCCCATGACGTGTAAAGCAAGTAAAAGTGTAAAACATATTATTTAAATTAGAATTATATTTAAATGTTGATATAATTTGGAGAAGATTCAACTTTCTTGAAATCGAATATAAAACAGAATTTTCTCAGAAGTCCGGAAGCCCCTATGAATTTACTTGCAAAATAGAAAGAATTTTATCAGAAAGAAAAATACAGTTAGCCCATAAGTTGCTCCTTTTAATCTAAAACTAAAAAGAAACAACATGTCACAGTTTTTCATACCTCAAGTGATGATTGTACTAGTAAACACTAAAGTTGTAACAGATAAATGTTGGTTTCAGCTCGTGTGTATACTTTGAAACTACCGCCGTCACCCAGGACTTACTTCATCGATCTCTCCTCTCAACTGTGGCTGGTCCAGAGCTGTTGACACTTAACCTGTCATCCACCTCGGAGCAGAGACGTCGCCAATGAGAATACGAACGTCTCTTTCTACTTGGTACATGAGTATAAACTACGCTGTACTTGTAACCTGAGAACCAGCAACTTTATAATCTGATTAATAACTTAATTAATTAATAACACAGCTCCAAATAATACGACTCCAAGGACATAGGTTGAGTCCTGCAATAGGTTTGGATTTTTTTTTTATTATTGTCGTTTATTCTTGTAGCTTAGTTATCACTTGTCTTGAATAGCACACAAATGTTATCACAATACTAACATTAAGCTACAAACTCACTCTTTCAATAGCCAGTCTTGAAAATATAATCAATGCTGAACTAGTTTATAGAATCGAGGTACAGTAACGTTCTTTTTAAAATCACAGTAGCCTATTTTATATTTATTGACAATTAAGTATTGTTATTTTTTAATGCCTACATAATCCATATTTTAAAAGAACACATTAATCTAATCTCAATCATCAACTCAATGTTAACGACGAATCCCCAAAGTCTTTTTTTCATATGCCCGCATTCTTGCTTACTAGGCCGTCATGCATTTTACGTAAAGTTGGGGAATTTGTAAATACATTGTTCATTAAATCAAAGAATATATTTAACTTTGTCCTTAAGGAAATTTTTTTGAGACCAGTAAAGAAATGAAATTCATTCAATTAAAGATAATTTGTTAATTCAAGGAACGCTTAATAAAACTTTCACTGTATTGACATACAGTAAGAACCCTCTTATCCGATCTCCTCTTATCCGATGTACCGTGTTAACCGAGCCGCCCAAAAAAAAAAAAAAAAAAAAAATTAAAAAAAATTAAAGTTTTAAATACGAAAATAAAACATAAAAATAATTACAGACGCCGCGCCGCACTTTTTTAAATGTACTCGCATACATTTGTAGGCATGCCTTACGAGTAGGGATGACATCGGGTACCCGGTTCCAGAAATTACCCGGAGACGATTTTAAGATCCGGGTATATTTCGCGGCCGTTTTTAGGCTAATTCACCAGTTTAAATTACGCGCTACGTGGTTGCGGTCTTTCCCGCGGAGCGTGCCCGCTGTCTAAAGAGTAACTGGAGTTGACGACAGAGCGCGTTGTAAGCTATCACGTGCTTCCGTCCGTCTCGGCGAGTCGCGCCCATGCCACGAGTGAGTGCAAGAGAGAAAGATGCGGCAATAAATCTTGGGACACTGCCGTCTGCGCAGTACGAGATGCGCGTACGATCCAACCAACTCACACTCACAGCTGACTGACAAAGATGGTTGGGTGAAGAAGAAGAATTCGCAATGCAATCATCTTTCAACCGATTCACGAAATTCGTTATCACGACGCATAGGATTGTTATTCCTGGGCTTATGTTCTTTCTTTCCCAGGCTTATCTTGCGACGAGAGCTTCAGCGCGGGATATAGTAGTGAGAGGTTTTCCCACATGAGAAAGAGAGCTAGGCCTAGCCTAGGCCTATGTTTGCATTGTAGGCCTAGGCCTAGCCTAGGCCTACTGCGTCGAGTTTAGGCCTAGACATACGTTTTTATTACGACATGTAGGCCTAATTGTTTACGTGTGTTTGTGAGCTTGATTTACAAGCTATTAAATCATTTAGTATACCCTCCACGAAGTGTATCGTGTGTATTTTATGTTCCTTTATCCATTACATGTGTCATATATCATTTTACCACATCAGGCTATGCTACGAGAGCAAATAAACAAATGAAACGCGCCATCCGAGTTTTTCGCAAATCCGAGGTGCCCCCGGTCTCATCCAACTCGGATAAGAGAGATCTTACTGTATTTTACAACAATACAATTTAGCTAGTTGCTTTCATCCATATTTCTATTGTTGTAATTTGTATAACGGGAGGTGAAACATAGTTGTACAATCAACGCTCTCACAGCGTTCTATTCAACTCCAGGCGTTGCGGATCTAGAAGAGGAACGAACAACGTCTCAAGATGGCTGTGAGACGCATCAACTTACGCCTGATGCAGCCAATCACAACAACCAAGCAAGCAGACGATCGTCGTGATAGATCGTCGCACCCACTGCTGCCTTGAGAAGAACCCACCCCCCCACACACACCACCACAGCCACTGGGCACTATCCGGAATTTTGTTGGGAAGATTTTTTTAAAAGTTTACTTCACTGTACATGTTTCCGCTAACTTTACAGGCCCATTCACAATCAATTACCATACTTATTTATTTATTGACGTCTATCGGCTATCCTATCATCTACAAAAAACGATTAATTAATTATAATATAATTATAATTAATTAATGTACGTTCCAACTCCCTTCTATCTTTTATTTTGGATTCTATTTTGCTTCATTCTTCTTACATTCTTCAGTGTGTGCATTTGAGTTGGGAGACTACGTTTGATGTCTCCCGGGCCAAGTTGTTTTTGTATCTTGTATGTTCTATTGGTGAGGTGGGCGGTGAAGATTGAAACGGGTTCATGGGGCTCCATGCATGAACTTGTTACAGCCTTCACCTCCCACCTCACCAATAAAACTTACCAGATCTACTACTACAACTGCGGTACATCCAATGTCGTCAACCAACTCAAATGCACACGCTGCCCAGTGGAGTACATCGGGTTAACGAAAAACACTCCGTCAAAAATATTATATCCCGACCGTTTGAACCCGGGTATCCCACATTCCGGGTATAAAGGTGCCTCGGCAACTAGACAAGGAAAATGCCAAAGTTGTTAGACGAGTGAGAGAGCCATGTGTTGAGTACCCGGGAACCTTCGCACTAAGTTGATTGATATATAACTATGGTAAATGATAGGGTTTTGACTTATTTTATTATATATTTTCTTAAAAAGAAAGACTTGTCTATTCAAAAGAAGTAACTTTGAACTCTATTTAAATTACAAAGTTTTGAGCATTTAGTATAAATTTGGTGACGACATTAATATAAAAGGTTGTTAAAATAATTACAATTTTGAATTTATGTTTTGAGCAGCAATAGAAATTTTATTTTCGTTTCAAGTTGGAAGAGTTCATTGTAACATTAAAACTATTTAATAAATAAATCAATCGAAAGGAAACCTAAAGAGGCAGGATTAACGTAACTTGCATAAGCCAGCCGAGTACCTATTTTCCTCTGATGTGGACTCCTTTAGTGAATCGGAAATAGCTTTTTTATAGAACTTTGACTTGTCAACTTATAGGTAGCCTACGATTTGTTTATTGTGATATCTTTGTCTACCACTCTACCTTGTTAAAGGTAGTGAAAAATGGTGATAACAAAATTCATGATTTTTTTAAATGTCCATTTTATTGCCTAGTAAACTGTAATATTGTTGACGAATTACATCATTTAGAGATGGGAAAAACACATTTTGAAAACCCGAATTTCGCGAAATCTCTTGTTCTTCACGAAATAACGAACAAAATTGTATGAAACTGGTCAAAACGCGAATTAACTCGCGAAATTGCACCTTTTAGTGTGCAAAATCCGGGGGGATGGTATGGAGGTGCCGGTCCAGACTGAACTGACGACAATGCAACATCTTTCTGTGACGCAGGCTCCGTGGAAACAGACCACCAAAATAATGGCGAGTATCAAGGACTCCGCGGAAATAGTCCACCAAAATAACGGCTCGTACAAATGTATTTTTCTTGAGAATCGATTCTTTGATGAGGTCACAATGATCGATTTTATCTTTTTGGAATCAATGTCATCGATGTAGGAGGTTCTGTTTAAAAAAAAAAAGTTAACCATTTTTGTGAAATTGTGAAATTTGGTTTAAAAAAAACTAAATTTGGACTTTATATCACCCTTTCTCATTACCTCTAGTTTTTGTCATGGTTCGTTTTGATACATTTTTGATATTTCTGTTTTAAAAAAATATCCTGATGACGGAAATTGTTTTGTTATTTCCTAACTGTTTGAATTGATTTTATTTTGTAATTTATTCAATGGTTTTGATCCGCAAAATAGTTTTTAATACAAATTTTATTACACACAAAAATATTTATATAAATACAAATGTACAGTGTTTTGTATATACACAATACACACAATTATAACATTGTAAATTACTTTCTTGTAACACAATATGCTATTCAATCAATTAGCCGTTTTATATGTTTTTAAACACGTGGTAACACTGCTGGCTGACTGTACTCCATATTGATATGAAGTCAATGTTTCACATAATGTTCTTTGCCGCTTTCGATTATTGCTGTTGAATGTAGGTAGCAGGATTGATGGTGAATCCTCCAAAGACGGGCAGGTATCTCTCCGGCATTGCTCAATCGCAAGCATGTTGTGGAGAAACCCTTGAACTGTAGTATCAGGCACGAGTTCAGGTACACGCAGGAGCACGTTGAAACTGGTACATACCATCTGAAATCAATTAAGATATCACAGTATAAATATAGTAGTTCATAAAACTATGGCAAACCACTTTGTGAAGTCATCATTACTTGTACTACACATTTTGTCAATAATGGCAGCAAAACCTATCTGGCAGCAAAACCTATCTGAGGTGTGTTTCTAATGCTACCGGTAAGTGAACCAAAAAACCACGCTCTTTGGTAGCCTAAAAAGAAAAATTACTGTATTTATGAGAACTTTTAATTTTCTATTTACTGTATTTCCTCGATTTTAGGTCGCACATAAATAAATAAAATTCGTAAATTCATATTTTAGAGTCGACCCACTCGGTCATAAAACTGATTTTCAGTTAGATTCAATTCAGTTAGAATAGAATTGAAAAACAAAAACTAGGATGTGACATACATTCACATGAGAATTTGTTTTAGGTCTGACGCGACGCGACGTGTTATATTCAAAGGATTGCGAGACTCACTACACAATAGTGAGTTGACACATTTAGCGCCTAGTACGCAATAATAAGAATTTACTGACATTAAATCTCAAGTTTTGATAAAATTACATACCACTGCACAAGCCTTGCCAACTGGGTAATATTTTGGCAGCCTCCTAGGACTTCTTAGGTTACAAGGTTTATGTGATGTTGAAGGGTTACTTACCCTGTAGTTTTAAAACTTGATATTCATTTGAACTTTTAAAGAAGAATTTCAGGATAGACTCATTCCCAGTTAAGAATGCCACAGGAAGCAGAAATACAATTGCATTCATGCCAACGTTGAAAAGTAACACGAACCCAAAAATAACTCGCTTCATTACGATATTTTGTAATACTAGGAAAACGCTTAAGTCCCGCCGCGTTGTTGGATGAGCGTAATTGGTGCATTGAGCTGCCATGTGTTATGCGGATTTTCTGTTGTTCTGTGAAAAAATTAGTACTAAGTTGAAGATTTTTTTTAAATTAAATTAAATTTAATAAAAAATAAACTTAAATTTTTTATTTTTTTAATTAATCGTATGAATGTTAAAAATTGAAAAAAAAAACAATTGCGATTTTTATAAGAAATAATTATTCGATTGCGCTCAAATTTCACACAAATATATAAATTCATAAAATTAAGGTTCTGTGAAAAAAGTATTACAATAATATAAAGCATGTAGGTGTTATAAGTAAAAAAATTATTTAAAAAAAGAAAAAACCCACAAAATTTATATTTTCATGAAAAATAATGCTCAAATATCGCACGGATATCTAAATTCATAAAATTAAGGTTCTGTGAAAAAATCATTACAATCGGATAAAGCATGTAGGTGTTATAAGTAGGGTTGCCGTCGATAATCGAAATATCGATCGATTATCGATATCAGTAATATGATATGATAATCGATTCAAGTATTTTGATATGATATGATATGATTATCGATTTAAATAGTGACATCGATGTTTTCGCGGTTTACCATGCTTAAAAATGCCGCGCTGTCGTATCAACGCGCCGATTGGTTGTCGGAGTAGCCAATCGCTGCTCAAGTATAATGCCACGCCCACCGCCGCCAGTGCGCATGCGCTCGCAGCGCGATACAAGGCGATACGAAAACATCGCCCGGCCCGATTGCGATGTATTCAGTACGGCTCGACGTGTTGTGGCGTGAACTTCTCTAGCGTCAGTCTGCCCAATTATATTGAATTCGTGATGTTTCTTCCGTGTTTCTGCTTCCTAGGCTCAATTTGGAATTTGATATGATAATCGATTTGGGTCTATGATATCGATATATTTCGATATGATAATCGATTCGATGCCTCCGATTATCGATCACGATTTTCACATCGAACGGCAACCCTAGTTATAAGTAAAATAAATTTCAAAAAATCGTAAAATTGCGATTCTTATAAGAAATGATTTTTTGAACGCGCTCAAAAACGTGGCAGTTCTAAGTTCAGAGATTTCGAAGGCCTCCGTAAAATTTCATTCGCAAACGGAGTATCGGGTTTAGCCGGAATCGTGCTGACAAACACACAAAAATACAGAAAAAAAAGAAAGAAGGAAAAAAAAAACATTCCGGATTTTTTCCTCCAGTGTAGTGAAATGGAATCTTCGCTTCGCTCGCTACGCTCATCCAAAAAACTATTGTTCTATGGCATGTAAATAATTTTCTGCCCCCGGAGAGTAAAAATAAATTTTAAAAAAATGGCTCAAGTCAGTTTGAAAAGTTGATTTTTGTGTAATGACAATTGAAAATTTTCCGCACAATTGCTGCCAACGTCGACGCTAGTGTTTGGTGATGATGTATTTATGTTACGTACATGTCACAAGTCTTGCACAACTGTTTTAATCTTCCAGTTCATATAAGTATTTACTTAAATTAAGAGGTTTCCACTTTCAGAAGCAGTTCAAAATGCTGAATATCGATAGGTTTAGAGAGCTGTCATGCGATGTTATTTCCTAACCAGTGCAAAGGTAGCCGAAAGACGACGGTGCTGCGATCCCTCCGCGGTGGCATTCTTAACTGAAACAAACTATATTTTGTCTACTGATCTGATACCCACACCACATACAGATTTACACAAGAGTGACCTACATTTGCATACAAACAAGCTTTTTGATTTTAGACATCTGAGTGCGACCTTTTAATCGAGTAAATGTATGTACAGTATGTATTTATTACCAGAACATAGGCTACAGCAGATTATATAATACAATACCTTGTTTTTATAAAAATGTATTTTTGATGAAAGTTGATGTTTTAGAGTTGTTTGACATCTGTTCATATTTATTTTATTTTATATTTATTTTACAATAGAAAGAGAATATGTTTTAAATAAAATAGATTGGAATTGTGTCACGAACTGTGGGTATATAATTATTACTAGTAAACCTATAACGAGTCCGTGATACGCCATTTGTTATGCTTGACAAACATAACAATTATTGGATATAGGCAGCGGTTATATTTTTAAATATCAAGTTCATAAAGTGAGCTGTGACCATTATGCAAAGCAATTGGTCAAAAGACAAAATATTAAAATAAACATCACAAAAATAGACATAATATTATGTTAGGAGTTAATGGAAAGAAAGCAAAGTCCCCCCTAGTGTTCATTGTATAATGGACAAATAGAAGAATGAAGAGATTATTGGGAGTCCCATGCATCCGTACTAGCCATTCCTCTGTAGAACGATCACACACCTCACGTGTGGTCGTTGTGACCTCGCCAACACACGTGGTCTGCCTCGTTGTACGGCACGTGGATCGAGTACGGTTGCTTGACGCTACGTATCGTGTTCCCTGCAGTCGCCGGCCGGAGCGGCCGCTTTAGGCTGTGTGTGTAGTCTTTTGTTCCGCGTCTCTTGAGTGTGTAATCTCGTTCTCCGTCCACCGTCTGTTTCCGCCACTGGTGCCAGTTGTGCCTGTGCAAAGATACATGCTTCAATAATGGCAAATGCATCAATCACAAATTGTTATAAATTTTCATAGAAACTTGTAATAGGACGATTGGTTTCTTAATTGATAGCGGTGCCAAATTGGAGATTTGTAAAATAACGACTCGGTATAGCCTACCTAGTTAGAATAGAAGATTATATTTTTGAGAAGCACGCCCAATTGGAGCCAAACTTTTATGTGAAGACAACTTGAAATTTTGTTCTAGTGTGAAAAATGCCAATCGGCTAGTTAAATTGGAGAAGGGTTGACAGGTTGGGAAAACGAAGAGAACATAAATCCCAGCCTGAAAGGCTGGGGGCAACAAAACTTCTCACCTTCTGATGACAACAGCAGCTAATTTAAAGTTGTTACCTTAATGTTAACGCGTTGTGGATTAAGGTAACAACTTTAAATTATTTATTTATTTATTATTTATTTAACGTCTGTCCTATTCAGTTATAAAAACTGATTTACAAAGGAGGACAACTAAATAAATCTAATTACATAGATGCAGAATCAACAATTAACTACATTTTCGTAAATATTTGAAATAGTAGCATTACAACAACAATGCATTAAACACAACAATTTTGGTAACAAATAAAAATGATATTATATGCATTTAATGAATGAATCAAATATAAAAAAAGGGTGGAGAATGAAAAGAAAAGAAAAGTAAAAAAAAAAAAAAAAAAAAATAAGCTGCAGTTGTCATCAGCAGGTGAAAAGTTTTGTCGCCCCCAGCCCTTCAGGCTGGGATTTATGTTTATTTAACTCTTTACTTTCCGAACAACAAAGACTTTTCTCCAATTTAATACAATTTGAAATTATTATGTTTGAATTAAAATGAGAAGAAGCTAAATATATTAATCTTTACCGTATTCTGTTTTAGTCATCAAACTTATCCTTGTAAAACCAATCTTACCCTATTCTATTAGGGAGGGTGCAAGAATGAATACTGTACAGTGTACTGGAGTGAACAGTCAGTCAGTCATTAGTACAGAGATGAAATAGGCAACCACTGGTTGTCAGGGGCGGGTTTAACAGGCGGCAAGGTGGGCGACCTGGCCCCCGGTTCTCCATCGGTCACAATGTTCGTCTTAAGCATTTTTTAAATCTTTGTTGAAATTTTCAATGACGGAGAGTCAATGCCTAACAAATTATCTAAAGAGATTAGTACGATGCTTTAAAAAAACAACAGTTTGTTACTGTTAGTAAGTAACGGTAGAGTAAGAGGTGGCCGAGTTACGTTCAAAGCAGATTTACAGATTTACAAGTGTCTGAGAAACAGCCTTTAAAATTGTAAAAGTGGATGTGCATTATTCTAAATTTGAGGAAAATCAAATATTTTATTTCAGCATCCTTCAAACCTTGCCAACTACAATGAACAGGTCAAAAACTTGACCCCCTTTATATGTTCTGCCGGCGGACAGTCTGGCTTACAAACAAAAAGGAAGGTTATGTAGATAGAATGCCAATTGGCTGGAGTACCTGCAATAATAAGTAGACATTAGTAGACATCACGCCCCAAAATTAATGAGCTGTATATGCCCTCAGTTGTAGTTGGGATTTCCGGATATACTATTAAAAAAATATATTTCCGGATTTTTTTATAAATAAATTATTTAAAAAAATAAAGTAAATAATGTTATTGTTAAGATGAACAGTGTACTCTATTTTGTTACTGTATGGGACAGTACTGACCGCTGCCTACAACTTCATACGATTTGCACATTCAAATTTTTCCGCATTAAATTTCAAAGAAGGCAGTATGAACAGCAAGACCTACTATTATTTGATGTTGATGAAGTATGAATCAAATGAAGCTTGGAATTGCCTACTACCGAAAACGGAAATTTTCCGAAATAAATATTTATGGAAAATAATAATAAAAAATAAAAAAACAGAAATTTGGCTGAAAGACGTGTTATTTTCTTGCTTTGGAAGACAAGCTATCTGATTTTAGACTTTAACATTCATTATATTTAGTGCAGTGTTATTACTCCCAAGCGGACTGGCGACAGATTTCAGTCAGGTAAGCAATCTACAACGCAATACTGGCTTGAAATTTTAACCTTTGTGCATGATTGAAATTCGATTTTTAAACTAATCTCGAAAATAAAAAGTTTCTATGAACGTGACCAAAGTTTATTTTGGTTTTTTATTTACATTACTTGCTGTAAGATCAAGATTAATTATTTTGTCGTTGGCACCATTGCTCGTAACATCTTCGACCTTCACGTGCACCCATAGCGGCGAACAGCAAAACTGAAATATCGCGCGGGCGCAGGAAGTTCAAAATAAAGAACGAACTTGGATATTTTCGAACTCGAACCTTGTTTTTCAAACTCGAATGTGAACCAAACTTTTTTGAGTTCAATTTTAAGTTCCAATTTTGAACATTTGCACATCCCTACTGGTTGATAAATTATCGATCTTACCTGTACATGGTGTCCTGGGGTCCCCACTTGCGCGACGGTTTCAGCGTGCTGAGCAGGCGGCCGGCGAGATTGTAGTCGATCTGTCTAGCGACTTGGCAGACGGCCGTCACCAGGATGATGATCCACATCGCAACGTAGAGGGTCCAGCCGGTAGCAAACACCCACACGGGGTCAGGCATCTGCTCCGCAATACCGGTCAGAGGTAGCGAGACCAGGGACCAGATCTCAACCATCTGTAACACGGCCACTAACTCGTGTGCATCTCTGAGCATAGATAAACAACAGGGTGGATTGTTTGCGAGGGTAAAGGTGAGGCCTACATGGCTAGGATGTACAGGTATGACTATACATAAACGTAAGGTATACAATATACATAAAAAGTTGCCTACACCACACTAAAAAACAATGATTATCAGTGATTTCTTTAACAGTGAGTAATATACTGTACCACTGATAATTTATCAGTGGCACAGTATATTACTTACAGTTTACACACTTTACAGTACTACATTGAATACTAATGTCAGAAGTTAAAAAATCTACCTGAAATTGGGATTTAAATCCAGGATCTTCTGCACTGGAAGCAGGGACAAATCTTTAGACCAACGAGCCACACATAATATTAGTATTTAACATGTGTACTTGCAACATCTAGAATGTTGATAAAGAGTGGCATCTTTTATTATTTATTATCAGTTTTAGGGCGTTTTAAGATTATTCGCGCCGTAGTTCACACTAATTTTGACGAGACTATGTCAGAGCTATCCTCGGTCCACACTGTTTTCCCCTAACGTTTAAAATTTAAATCGTTCTCGTCATTCATCAAGTTTGAATTGGTACACCTGTTTCCCAGCGCCCATGCAGGCGGCGAGCAAGAGTGTAGGGGGAGTAAAGTAGGTAGTATGGTAGGTGGCGGCGGTATACAGCTGGTGACTTTTATGTCAAATCTTTTCCAGGCAGCTTTTTGACCGTTGGTCCGATGGTGATGTGGGAGAAGAATAAGTATTTCAAGTACTTTGTTGTGGTAAGCAGTGGCGGCTCGTGGGGTCTAAAATAGGCAGGGCACAATAAATTTGAATGGACTTGCGTGGGCTACAACACAGCCACCAGATGCGACAATTTTTTGGCATATATTTAGCTCCAAGACAGCCTTCACAGCGATTTGAGCAAGGGAGAACTATACACATAACACAAAAATATTTCACACACAGGTCTGGTCTAGGTGGATCTAATGTCTTAGCTACAAGTCGGTCTTTGTAACTTAAATGTTTATATTTTGAATAACTCACCTCATTCATTTTCTGGTAATACTGTTCACTATTCATAACCTCTAAGCTAAAACCACAGATATAAACCACCACACATATAAATGCTGCCAAGATAACACAACAACCCGCACCCGTGCAACGCAGCGCGTAACCTCTACCTTAGAACAGCTTTGGGCGTACTAAAATCTTGCTCATCCTGCCGGAGTTCCAACGCTTATTGCGAAGCAAAGATTTGTCTATTTCCGACTAAAACTGACTGCGCAGGCGCAACTTGGTCAAGTCCGTAGTACGCTCACTCGAGACATGCGTCGCACAAAGCAGATGACTGACATTCGGGGGTACCTACACAAAGACGGTTCGCTGTTTCCTTACTGCGCGCACGTTCACTTAAATGTGCATATTAAAAATACAAACTATTCGATTTTATGTAAATGTGTACCACGACGTCTACAACTCTTATATGTGAGTGATTGTTGGTGTGAAGAGTAGGAGGGGCACATGCCCCAGTGCCCTTATGGTAGAGCCGCATCTGGTGGTAAGCCTATGATCTGAGAATCTCTTGTAGCAATCATAACTTTGAACAAACGTGCAGTGTCATAGTCTTACATACGGTCGGTTTGTAATGTCGTGCTATATATATGTCTTGTTAACGCCATTGCAAGGGCCAGAATGCAACGATTACTTACCATCAGCAGCAACGGCGCCACCCACCAGATCAACTTCCAGCAGGGGTTCAACCGGTAGCCAAGGATGAATTCAAAGTCAATGTAGAGAGTACCGCAGCCTGCAACAGTCATCCAATCCTTCACTCTTCACGTCTACTACCCATTTATGTGAATATAGGGCTAGAATATATTAAAAAATATCAAGTTAAAAATGTGGTGTGATCGTGTGAGGCCATTATGTGGAGCAATTTGTTAATAATATACATACTGTATAATATTTATGTCCATTACTTGATGGCGGCCTATAATCGACATCCTTAAACTCGAAAAAAGAGAAATTCTTTGAATATTGTTTGTCTGTAGAGCAAATAGTTGGTTTATAATTTTTTTTTAATTGTCAAGGATCCAATTACCGGTAGGGGAAAAAAGAACAGGAGTGTTTGTTTTCAACTTACCGTATATCCACGCGATGGCAATGAGCTCGAGAATGACAGTAGCGATGACGATCCGGCCAATAACGTAGTGGTCCAGGATGTGCACGAGTTCCAGCTCATACTGGAACAACACATAGTCTAGTTTAGTATAGTCACTTACAGTCTTGGGCAAGTTGCCCCAAAAAGGGGACTTTGAAAAGTTAAGTTACTTCTGCCTAAAGGAACTGAGACCTCCTTGTTCTTTTCAATAAAAAAGGACTGAAACGTTCCTCGTTCCTCAAAAGGAACTTAGTTCCTTCACGTTCCTTATACATCACTGATTTAAACAAAAATAAATGTGAATGAGTTAATTTATCATTACTCTTATTTATAAAGTTAGTCCCAGGCCATCTGACGAGGGTGGCGCCATCTTCGAAACACAAGATGTCACATTGATATTTTTCATACTGCAAATTACGATATCAGGTCCTGGAACTCGCGGGATTACGACCGCGAAAGGAACTTATAAAGAACGTAAATCGTTCCAAGTTCCCCCGAAATAGTAACTTTGACGTTCAAGTTCCTGATCTAAGAAAAGGAACGCGTTCCGCAATATTCCTGAAAGAACGCGTTACTAGGAACGCGTTCCTCCCAGACGGTCATTTCACTGTCGGGAATTAAATATTAGGTGTGTTTTAAATTATTTTACTAGGTCTACATAGCCTACATCATTTTGTAAATTAACATGCGTAAATTTTAAGTAAATGAAGAACAGCAACTTCTCGCAAATTGAGAAGTGGCTGCATGAAGAAGAATTCACTTTTAGTAAGTTTATTCCTCCCCTATACACCAATGTTAAACCTTAAATTGATATTTTGAAACTCGTTACTATGCAACACTCTTATATCCACCTCCCAGTAAATGGTAATTGTAGATCGGTTTTAATTTAAGGCAGACTTTTCGGTAATATCGTATAATGAGTTTAATGACCTACTTTCTATAGAATACTCTACGTACTGGAAATATATTAGAATGTAGGAAAACTATGAACATGTGTTTTCTTTGGCAGTGAAGTGTTAAGCTATACTAACCGGCAGTAATGCGGGCACCCCCACTAGGAATCCAACTGCGCACACTACCCCGGTCCTCTGCCACGGTTCCCAGCTTCCCCTAGGTCCGAGCTCTATCGTCATCACTTCGAGAATCGTGAACACCAGCCACACCTGAGAACAGAACAGAGATTTATTTAACACACCAGAAGGTAGCGAGGGACTAGAATTAACATCAATTTTCTGGAAATCCTTTATGGTCAAAACAATTGAGACAAGGCAAAATTTAGCAACTTTGAGCAACGAAATGAACAATTGTGTTCAGTGTACACTGGAAACACCACATGTCATGTACATTAATTTAAACGTCAAACAATGCATTCATGGTTTACTTCCTGTCTTGTCCACTAGTAGTAGCTTGAGCTTCACAAACCAGTATAAATAAAGTGATCTACCGTATTCATAAAATCTCCCGGAAAGGTCAGTATGAGATATAGATAGGTTTTTTGTCCTCTTTTGTAAGTCAGTGAACTGAATAGGATAGACCTTTTAGACGTCATTTTTTATTGATTAGATTTGTATAACAGGTTACAAAACATTTGTACGTTTACTGTGCCTCACAAAAAATGTTTTATCCTTGGAGTGAAAGATTTGTCTTGAACATCTTCTCTATCTTATATGGAGGTTGTGGAATGTAGAGACAGTTGATTACGAAGATTAAACAATGATATAAAGAAATCTTGATACCCAAAATAGTAACTCACCATGGCGATGAATCCTGCCAGTAGGAACCCCAGGTAACCGATGACCGCCCAGACCTGTCGATCCTCCCCTAGCGCCTGATTGGCTACGTCATACAACAGCGTAAGCACCCACACTTCTGGCATCCTTGGGTCTGTCATGTCTGTGTTAAGACGGCCCATCCAATAGTACGTCAAGAGCACAGACAGCAGACCGAACAGCAGGTTACACACCACGTACAACGCGGCCGTCCTGCAACACGGAACAATTACTTGGCATGAGTTTCAATTCCCTTACATGAAGAATACATGCTAGAAATTCAATTTAAGTGACGTAAGAAGTGTAGGCGAGAAAAATTTATTTAGAATTATCTTGAGAGGATGTAGGTAGGCCTATAGTATAATCACTAGGTTTTCATTTTTCAAGTTTAGTCTAGTTTGGTTTCTAGACCATAATTTACTTGGATTGGAACAACAAAAATAACTGCTGGATATAAGTTCAGTCAAAAGACTCAAGCAGTGCCTGTTGCAGCTCAACTACTAGAGTTGCCAAAAGTTTATATGGTAGGTACTTTAAATTTAGAATAACTTTGTAGCCGTCAATTGATAGCTAATGAATTTAAAAATAGTAGTACAAATACAACTACTGTACATTGACTGTAGATGCTGATAAGATAACAGTAGAACCCTTGTCATTCAGCTAGAGAGTGTTTTGCAAGTGACAGATAGTATTAACAGTGATTTGAATGAGTGGGGGAAGGAGAAAGGAATCCAGCAGCTGACCTGAAAATTGTAGGTGGCTGCGTGAGACGAGTAGACGTAAATATACAAACAAACATACACAATTGTCGCAACATTTCAGCCTGTGTGGCCTTGAGGTCACTCTACAATGTGTTATCAACTTATCAATCATATCTTACCAGAATGCGTTGCTTTGTGGGTAGAGCCGTCCTGCGCTTGTCACGATATTGCCCATGCCCAGGTGTGTAGAGAAGAACATTTGGATGGTTGCAAAGTACCAAATCTGAATCAGACAAGCATTGCAGTTTAGTGGATTTACAGTCATTGTCCAATAATGGACAACACTTATAAATAGTAGCTATTAGGGACCCCACTACCGACTCCTGTTTACTGTGTGTTGCAGAAGATAAAAGTTTGAAAATACTGCCGGTAGTAACCAACAAACATCACATGAGTGCCACTCTATTGCTCAAGAATTGCCTCTGTAGTGTAATTAGAGAAATAACTAATTTCATTTACATATACCGGTACCTATACTATCCCAAAAAATTAAGAACGTCAATATGTTAACATAAAATTATTATTAGATGTAGGTATACAAGAGCTATAAAGTGTAGATCTATTTATAGCTAGTACCAACGCACTTTAACATCAGAATTACTGAAATACATATACACAGTTTTGAATACTGGTACCTTACTATACAAGCTCTGGCATAAAGACACAATGGTTAGCACAATATAGTTATAAAATAAATGGTTACATTGGAGAAGGGTTGACAGGTTGGGAAAGCAAAGAGAACATAAATCCCAGCCTGAAGGGCTGGGGGCGACAAAACTTTTCACCTGCTGATGACAACTGCAGCTAATTTAAAGTTGTTACCTTAATCCACGACGCGTTTCGTCCTTCTGGGACTCGTCAGGCAGATGGTGGCCACTAAAAATCAGCTAACTACTACATGCAAACAAAACTCACAACACATAACCAAACCTATGGTATGGCCACGCAAGAAGCCCTACCACAGGTTTGTTGTGGATGTCGTCGTGGATTAAGGTAACAACTTTAAATTAGCTGCAGTGCAGTTGTCATCAGCAGGTGAAAAGTTTTGTTGCCCCCAGCCCTTCAGGCTGGGATTTATGTTCTCTTTGCTTTCCCAACCTGTCAACCCTTCTCCAATCTAACTAGCCGATAGGCATTTTTCACACTAGAAACAAATAAATGGTTAAATGCATTAGCTTACTCTTAACCTATGTTCCACAAAATTGAAATATTATCTCACAGCATGCAAAGCTGGAGCTCTTTTAAAAATCTACTCACACTTTCTCTTTTACTTGCAGGATAAGTTCCTTATCACGCCTAGCTTACCTTAATATCAAGCAGTGTGTCCCAATTGATTGTCAGTAAGTTTTCCAAACCCACTGCATTTGGGTCCTGAACAATGCTCTCGGAAAAAAGCGCTATGAGGCACAGAACAGCGGGCACCGAGAGAATATACGTTGAGACTCGAAGTGAGGCGCCATGCTTGAACAAGCTGGAAATAAAATAACATAATGTGCGATTCATTATTTTATTTATGAATATAGAAGATGAAGGAAACATTGAGTTTAAATTGTGGTGACAATAGCCGGTTTTCTACCGCGCCATACTGTGGAACATACGCTAGCTGGGTCTCATCCAAGTGTGATGCTTCGGATCACCGAGCGTCGATATGTGCGTACGTCATTGGTCAGGACGACAATGTACTACTCGACTAGCATATGTTTGGAGGGACAGCATGGTAGACAATCGGCTATTGGTGCTATGACTCTCACCAGGGGCGTAGGAACGGGGGGGGGGGATGGGGAGAAACTTCCCCCCCACTTGTTGGCTTGACCCCCCAAGCCAGGTATGGGTGTCATTTGCTAGCTTATAGCTTGTTGGGTGATTTTTAGGACTTTTACTACAGTCGGGCTTGCAAACAAAAAGGAAGGTTTTTTTAACATTTTTTAGAAAGATTCAGTAATGAGACGTGATTTGGGAGACTAGACTAGCCATCTGATTTTAGACTAATATTCATCATATTTAGTGTGCAGTGTTTTCACTCCCAAGCAGACTGTCGACCAATTTCAGGCAGATAATCAATCTTCAATGCAATATTAGCTTCAAAATGTAACCCTTATTCATAATTAAAATTCGCCTGAAAACGTGTTTTAGGCCACCTATCAAGGGCACCTTTAAAAAAAATCCCGCCTATGGCGAAAAAGCCTCCGGCAGCTGGGGCTACGCCCCAAATCCCAGTTTGCCCACCCAAACTCGTAGTCAACTTTAGTGTGACCCCCCACTAAAAAAATAGTTCCTATGCCACTGACTCTTACCACACTATAAACTCAATGCTTAAAAATTAAAATAAATAATAAAATGAATTTGATTTTAGAGTCAACCCCCCAACTCAGCCAAATACATCACTGATGTTAAGTGGGGAACATTAAATTTTAAAGCGGAACAAGCTAACCCTGTTGGAGACGATGACATTGACGAGCAAACAATGACCAGAGACCGGCATTGTAAATAGTAAATACCAACTCTACTTAAAGATACAAAATAATCGGTTCTCTTCTCTCTGCAGTAATTTAGAAGAAGTTGAACCAAAAATAAGGTATGAAACACAACTTCATAGTTCATATAGACCTAGTACTTGATGCGATCAATCCAATACTAGTGTAGGCTAGTACCTAGGATATAAAGCTTCTGAATACAAATCGGTCTGAAATTTGACTTAATTGTTAATGGGCATAATGCTTGGGTTGATAGGGCCTAGAGGCTAGTTTAGTGTTATTGGATGAGCGTAGCGAGCGAAGCGAAGATTCCATTTCACTACACTGAGAAAAAATCCGGAATGTTTTTTTTTTTTTTTTTTTCTTTCTTTCTTTCTTTCTTTCTGTATTTTTGTCTGTCTGTTAACACGATTCCGGCTAAACCGATACTCCGATTGCGATGAAATTTATGGAGGCCTTCGAAATCTCTGAACCAAGAACTGCCACGTTTTTGAACGCAATCGAAAAATTATTTCTCATGAAAATCGCAATTTACGATTTTTTTCGATTTTTAAAAAATTTCTTCGACTTATAACCCTACATGCGTTTATCCGATTGTAATGATTTTTTCACAGAACCTTAATTTTATGAATTGATATATTCGTGTGAAATTTCAGAGCAATCGAATAATTATTCTCATGAAAATCGCAATTTAACGATTTTTTTAATTTCTTCTGCTTATAAACACTACATGCTTTATCCGATTATAATGATTTTTTCACAGAACCTTAATTTAAGAATTAATATATTCGTGTAAAATTGTGCGTAATCAAATAATATTTCTTATGAAAATTTCAATATTACGATTTTTTCCTTTTTTAAAATTACGATTAATTAAAAAAAAAAAAGTTAATTTTTTATTTAATTTGATTTAATTTAAAAAAAAATTCAACAAAGTTCTGATTTTTTCACAGAACAACAGAAAATCCGCAAAACACATGGCAGCTCAATTCACCAATTACGCTCATCCAACAACGCGGCGGGACTTAAGCGTTTTCCTAGTAATAAGATAGCAATCACTTCTTATGGTTATTGGGTGTGCTTGGAGTGATGGTGTTGCAAAAACAAAACAAATTGTAGTTAAGTCACTCACCCTCTACTCCTTCCTCTAGGTAAAATTGCAAGAAACTTACCAAAGCATAATGACTGCCCAAATCAGGAACATGAGTGCAACGTTCACCCCAAACCACATGCCGTCGTCCTTTGGAGGTCGAAGGAAAGTGTTCCTAAGGACAGAAAGATACATTCATTAGAAAATATGAACCAAACCAACTGAGGTTCATGGAGGTAAATTGGAAATATTTCTCATACAAGTTACAAGTACAACTAACTAAATATGGCAACAATTAAGATGGAAATATTGTGAAAAATAATTTCTGGAATTTCTTTTAAATATTAGTAACCAGACAATTGCATCCTTATCAGATGGACGTTAAACAACAATGGGCTCTCTAATCTATCAAATCAGAAGGTTAATGTTGATGTTAATATTTCTTTAAAATATTAAATCTCATTTCTGAGCATTGACCAATGCGGTTTAAAGTAACCACACCAATTGTAATTGATATTGTCTTCAGCTTTTACCTCCAGTATGACTTCACAACAGGTGGTAAAAGTAGATTAGTTTGTGTTATATCTTACATCTGCCTGAAGGATCTCAGGAGAACAAAACACGGAGATTTAGGTTACTAAAGCAACTTGCTACAACCTTCACCAGCAGGTTACAATTGTGACTACGGTACAATTCAATTTTTAATTTATTGTATTATATTATTATTATTATTATTATTAGTATTATTATTATATATTTATTTATTATATTGTATTTATTATTATTTTATTATACTTACTGCAGGCATTCTTCTCCCAGTATTGTATGGTGGTATACAACCTGCAGAAACAAAGAAAGTATTAGCAACTAAATGAATGTGAAATAGTTTTGAACTAATTGCTTGCAATATTTATATCTTAACATTTTAAAAAGAGGTATAGGTCTACAAGCAAAGGGCCTACCGTACTAAAATCTCCCTAGTTAAATTATTTGTAAATTACTTTGTAACATACGTGTTGCAGGGTAGTTGAAAAGGTGAATTAAAATTAATATTAAGGATTAAGTTAATCAATCACATTTGCTTCCTTGCAAATAAATAAAAAATTCACTCTAGCCGTCATCTTGTCGATTACGGTATATACGTACAATGTATTTAATATATCATGTATTTGCCCACACACAAGCTGTTTCTGTGGGCTTCTCAAATGAAAATGTACCTTGATTTTTTTCTCATTATCATTATCATTATCTTTGTCTTTTTTGACTTTTTACCCATAGGCCTGGATTATTTTTGTCGTTAATTATTACTATTATTACCTTTACCTCACCTATGAGCTGCTATGTATGTAACCAATGTAATAAGCATGTTTCTTTTGCGAATAAACATTTTTGTGAATTGGAAAAAACTGAAAAATGGCCCTACCTCAACAGACCTTAAACTAAATTGACTAGGTGCTGTTTAAGTCAATCCTGGTAACACCTAACAAAAAGCAGTTTTGGAACGTAGAACAGGAAAAAATAATAATGTATAATAACAGTAGGTATCTATATCTAAATAATAACACCAGGTTTCTATATAAAACTACCACACATGAAAACTTCAAGAGAATACATGTGTAGCTAAGGTATATTCTAGACTCAAAATATATGTGTGTGAGTGACTGCAATACCGTAATGTGCTTATATGCGATATTGTTTGCCACGGGTCACAACTCAGTATTGCCTGAGGCTAGAAAAAACGTAACCTCCACTAATTAATGCCCATGTTGATTATGGAACTTAGGCCTATAGACACTGTCGATACAAATATGAATGGTGGATATTATTGACAATTACATGTTACATGTACCGTTATCAAGTAGGCGAGAGGAACTTAATGGAGCGAATTGGAGAGAGAAGATTAAAGTGGTTTGGATATGACAAAAGGACGGAAAGAGCAAGATAATCGAGAAGGATGATGGAATTGGAAATTCCAGGTAGGAGACCAAGGGGCAGACCACGACAACAATGGCAGAATAGTGTGAGAAAAGATGTGGAACAGCGGGGAGACTGGAATGTGGTGGAAAAAGAGGAGTGGTGGCAGGACAGAGGAAGATGGAGAGACCCATCTTCAATGCCAACCCAACGCAGAGTTGGACGTGGTAACAGATAATGATGACATGTTACATGTGACAGGATTGTACGGTACCAAATTGAGTTGTTTTAAGAAATGAAAAAGTAGAGATGACTCTATACTATGGGACTTGGGCACTTTTAAGTTTTAACCAATGTAGCCTACAAAATGTCCGCCATTGAGAAAAGATAAAGGAATAGGCCTATGTACCTCTCCAACAAATGTGTGGTTGCATTCAGCAAAAGGTAAAGGTCCTTTGGCCGACCAGATCATGTAGAATAGGGAGAGAGCCATAAGAATTGGGTAGTAGACTGCCAGCAGTACAGATGATAGAACCTTCACGTAGCCCACTCCTGATGACATAAAAAGTACAGAGACATGTTATTCAGTTAAATTGACATGTGAGTAGTGCTTAACTCTAGGCAAGCCTACTGAAACAACCCCAACCATGTGCATTGAATCTTTTATAAGTAGAAGCTTGGAGTAGAGACAAAGAAGGACTGCACTCCCTAAGGCAGTGGTCTGTGGTAGGGTAGACTAACGTCGCTTTATATGATCCAGGTTCTCTAGGGTAGACCTATAAGCCTGGCCTCTAGTGATTCAAATTGTATTAACACTACAAAATTACGTTTGTCAGTTGGTAGGCCTATCTTTTCAGGAAGAAGACCTAATAGCCTATCTACCAATAGGTTAGTAACTATAATTTTGGATACATATGGTAAGTGAAATTGAATGCTGGATTGATCTAGCAGAGTTCAGTAGGCTGCAACTTTTGTCCATTCCAACCCTGAGCTTTTCCCCACCAATTTGACCAATCACAGTCACAACACAAGAAATGTAGCCAATATTTTCATCCCGTCGTTTGGACATTCATTTTATAAAAGTAGTCCACAGTTCCTTTGCCGCATTCTCTACAATAATCTCCCACATGATATCAAAAATTCCAAATCATTCAAGTTTGACCTTAAGAAGTATTTGCTAGAAAAATCTTTTTATTCTCTAGACAAATTCCTAAATCCCTCCACTTAGAGTTTTACCATATTGAAATTTATAATTGTTATTGTATTCTTTTGAATTTGTATTTGTTATCTGTTAATTGTTATTTGTTATTTGTCATCTGTTATTTGTTATTTGTGAAATGTAACGGTTAGACATATGTATGTATATCCGATATGTGTACCATGTACATGTCCATGGATTCAATAAATAAATAAATATGCTGGGAACAAGTATAAATATGGTAGGCCTCCGCCTAGGGCTATTGTGTCGTTTGAAAAACAAAAGTAGCTAGATCTTGAGTACAACAAACCAATGCACTTTGTTCAACTCCTCTAAACCCCTGCAAAGAAAGCTGGAAAAGCTTGTATAGGCGCTCCACGCTAAGAAAGGAGATGCGCGCGCTTTCGACGGGCCAATCAGCGATCGTTATTTTAAATTGGAGCCTGCTGAATGGCTAAAATTCACCCGTTAAAAGCGCGCGCAACTCCTTTCTTAGCGTGGAGCGCCTTAGCCTACTTAACAAAGTTAGTTTTGGGTACACTCTTTAAACATTGTCCTATATAGGCCTAGGTCTAGGGCTGGCAAGGCTGGAAGAATGGAAGAGCATGTTAAGCAGTTAGTTTCTTTGCACATACTTTCAAATGCCGGTTGAACATGGTGGTGGTGAAGTGCGCTACTACATCATAGTATTAATGCTGGGTTCGTTGATAACAAAATTAACTTTTACATACCCTTGAAAAGTGGCACAGCACGGTATAATTTAGTGACTCCTTCCTCGCAGAACTGACCCAGTCCCATCTCAAGGAAGACAAGCGGCAGGCCGAGGACTAATGTCAGCACCACATAAGCGAATAGGAACGCTCCACCGCCATTCAGGTACACCGTACGGGGAAGTCGAAACACGTTGCCAAACCCCACAGCCAACGAAAGAACGGTGACTACCTGGCCGCATGCAGGAAGCCAACCACTCGATACCTAAAAATTAAGAAATACATACATCAATAGTTCAAATAGTTAAAAGCAATGGTACATAAGAACATGTTGCCTACTATAATTTGATATCAATAATTGTATTCTAATAGTTTACCAATGTAACATAAATAGCTAGGGCCTACTTGCTAAATAAATATATGTAATACAATACAAAATTAGTGAATAGGCCCTACATACAAACATCACACATATAAACAGTAGTGAACTTAAAGACAGGCGAGGTCGAGGGCCAGTAGAAGACTAGCTGGGCGGAGTCAGCGTGTAGGACTAGGAGGGCCTACACCTAACCTCAAACCACTAAACCACAGATAATAATAATTATTACACAAACCAA
The DNA here is from genome assembly GCA_024449915.1 of Sweltsa coloradensis. Lineage (NCBI taxonomy): Eukaryota > Metazoa > Arthropoda > Insecta > Plecoptera > Chloroperlidae > Sweltsa > Sweltsa coloradensis. The sequence goes on from JAMZAV010000061.1 coordinate 635,924, forward strand.
GCAGGGTTGAATTATTCTTCGCCCCGGCCATAGGCCTTTAACATGACGCAGACTTTGGTTGAAATAATACACCAAGATGCAGAAATACGCCCTTATTAAGTTATTATGTTTTTCATGCTAGGCTAGGCCTAGGGCCCTAGGGGCTATGCGATGCGTCAAAGTGCTGAAGTCTAGGCCTAGAACCTTTTTTACTTACGTTGATGTATAGATCTACTCGCAAAGCACATCATTTTCAAGCTTTGGTGAACAAGTGCTAAATAAAATGTTTTTGTCGTTCTAGCTAGACAAGGTATAATCTTTGGTCGACATGCCCTTTTCCCACACGTGGCCCAGCTGTCAAAATGGTAAACAAACTTTGGCCGCCGCCATGACAGTTCAAATACGGACGGTGCACAGATCGTCACAGGGTGTTTTCGGAAACCTCGGAATCGATCGGATCGGATCCAACCCACTTGACCCTTCTCTGATTAGGGATCACTTAGATCCAACCCGATTACGTGATCCGACTGATCTCTTAAGCTTTTCGAACGCAGATACTTTGAATCGGGCTGGTTTCCGAACGCCGATTTATGTCAGGATCCGGTCGGGTTAACCAGATAAAGGTTTCCGAAAACACCCTATGATGCAAGATAAATCTACATGGCGGTGTAGCGGTAGTTTCAAATAGGACTTTTTATAACATTTTATAATATTACTTTGTTTATTTCAAGTTTCAATAAGGTTTCATCTTTAAATATATTTCTTACAAGGCATAAAGTGTTGGTTTTGAAGTAAAATAAACGAGGCCTGAACAGAGGAACCAAACTAGGTTGAGATAAGATGTTCGAGGAAAATTTATGAGAACTGAAAAGGATGAAATTTTACAGGGGAACACCTGTATGGAGAGAGAGCTTGGTACTCAAATTCGGAATCATTGATTAAAGAAGGCTATAAAGAAGGCTATTAAAGAAGGCGATAGCCTTCTTTAATCAATGTCGGAATCCAATGTTTTAATTTGACAATGCACACAAGTTTGTAAAATTGCCACTGTAAAGAGCGAAAGCTCATTTTGGTCAATAAACACATTACATTACATTACATAATAACGATGCATGTGTACTCGTGACAATGAATCACCATGTAATCAAAGAGCTGATAATATCTACAATACAATGCGGATGGGGGAGGAGCGAATACGGGGCTTTTGAAATATGTTATCGGGGAAGGATGCCCAAATCTCGGAGAGGGAGATGAGGGACGATAGGACGATAAGACCGTTCAATCGCCAGTAGTCGTTCAAGTTAACGTATCTATTAATTTTATTGAAAACGCAAAATGTCAAACTCAGGCAAGGAATACGTCCCTACTCCATCGCACTAGTAGCGTTGAGTGACAATTTACTGGTTCACAACGGGCTGATAACGTGTAATGTGAGCTGGTGAATCATTTTTTACTCGTGTAACAATCTGTTTATTCTAGGTAGTAGAATACCCACATACGTACACGATATTTTATCTTTTATAGTCGCTGTAATTTCGTTATCTTTAACAAAATAGTTTAAATCTTAAGGTAAAATTTTAGTGTGCAGTGAAGTTTTTGAACATTGTACCAAAGATGTGAATCAATTATTTATCTTTTCTATTAATATAATAGTTGTGATATTCATCCTGATCCTGCGTGTCACTTCCCCCACAATATTGTCTTCATATCGGAAGGAAGAAAGCGATGAAGACGCTAGATAAGATCTCGTCTACGCGTGCGCAATCAAGACTGCTTAGCATAGAGAGCAGCACCCACGCGCCATTGCGCACGCGCGTGGTATGACCTGCATCGCGATGCAATTGATGGAATTGTACTCGGCGCGTTCTTGATACGATCCAATTGCAGCTGACGCCAGCGAATCTGGGAGATGCAGACCTAATTACATCTTTAATCAACTTTATGGACATAGATTGTTTGTTCGTGGCGCTTTCAAAGTAGGACATGGCGCATTCCAAGCAGCGTTCGTTTTCAGTTATTAGTTACTACATTGTCCTAACAAATACTGCGACATTCAACAAAGGGGCAATGATAGAACAATGGTCGAAAAAGTGCGATTTCGTAAGATTATTTACTTAAGCAGTGGCGTATCCAAGGGAGGGAGAGGGGGGAGACAACCCCCCCTTTTGACAAAAAAGTGTACAGGAGAAAATAAAATAACTACAAATTACCATCTAACTAAAGGAGGATTTTAGTAGATACAAAGTTGGTTATTTTGATGCTTTAAAACGCACAGATTTTCACCAAAATGACCTTAAAAGAGAAAACTTTTAGATTAAAAACTGGATTTTAGTAGATAAAAAGTTGGTCATTGTGATGCTTTAAAACGCACAGATTTTCACCAAAACGACCTTGAAGAAGAAATTTTTTCCGGCCCCCCGGCCCCCCCACTTAGCCTTCGGCACATCTATGAAAAAATTGGTTGAACCCCCCCCTTTATGAATTCCTGGATACGCCACTGTACTTAAGAGGATATAGGACATGCGTTTTTAGAAATTTCTGTTCATTCGGCTAATTTGCATAAGATTTGTTTGAAATTTTGCACAAATGTCAAGGAAGTGGAACTATAGGGCTCTACAGTGGCGCTTTTTGAAAAATAGTTTAGGTGAACGCTACAAAAATAAATTGAAATTATAATTTTGGATTTTCTTCAAAAGTCGAAATTGACCATTTTCGTGAATTGTTTCTGGCTGACAAACCAACCATTATTGTTAATCTACGACCGTAGGGCTGTCCATATATGCCTTCTTGACAACTATGTAAAACTGCATATGCATAGGATGCTTCCTGGCCGAGGGAAACAGGTACTTGCTAAGTGCTAAATGTGTAAGTCTCGGTTTAGAGATTTCGAAGGTTCTTCCGTTTGACCAGTAGAGAATAAAAACGCACATTCTGGATGAGTTCTTCAAAGTCTTCACTTCTCTCATCCAACCATGTCGGGGACTTCCAAGACGGTGTCTCGAGTATGTTTCATGGTCTAACCGTGAGTGGGGTGGAAGCGCGTCTGCCGGAAGAGCGGCGGACCGTGAGCGAGTGACCTTGTCACTGAATCTCTCGACCGACTGTTGTTATGTATGTACACGGATTCGTTACATTATTTTATTACGCTAGCTGAACTAATGGTCTTGTTTGTGTTGAGCTCGGCGTGGGTGCGTGAAGAGCCCTCGCCTCCAAGGTGCCGGGTTCGACTACCAACATGTTATATTGCTCAACGTCTATATTCTACACTGAGACTATGTGTGATGATAGATGACGATGAGACGACGACGACGACGACGACGACGACGACGACGACGACGACGACGACGATGACGATACGATGTTGATGATGATGATTTCTATTGCTCATCGTCTATATTAATCCACTAAGGCTATTCCAGACGATGAGTGGTGATAGATGACGATGAAGGACGATTACAAAAATCCCATGCCTTATACGAGATTTAACCCACGTCCTCAGAGCCACACGCTTCGGACCAGCGCCCTAATCGTATGTATGTGTGACGGCTGCTGCCAAGAAACTGCGTCGTTCAGAAACTGATCTGCCCACGTTGTTTTATATTTATTAGGGAGCGAAGCGCCTCTGTAACCTCACTTCTCTGTGCGTGTGTCACGTCTCACGATAAAAGAGGAACACGTACGTTTTTTCTGTCGACTTTACCCTTCAACAAGGACAAGGATGATCCAGATTTTGGTGACCCTCGGGGTCAGGGGACCGGGATAGCCTCACTCAAAGAGGGGATATTTTAAAGCTCGGCACCACCACCAAAAAGATCAACGCTGGACGATTTTTTCTTCTTAGACAGTTATTACCTTATTTCTTTCCTCCCAATTTTGGGACTCAGAACATTACTGAACGTAGTTATCAAAATCGATACATCCACACAAGAACTAAATGTTCGTAAGCAAGCTAATCAAAGAAGATAACAAATTATTCATCGTTATTAATTTTGGTTCTATCATCAGATGATTCGATAGATATAAATATGGAATGTTTGATAGGAATTGGATTTCAACGTCTTGTTCCAATTAAAAAATCAGTTTTGTTACAACTAGACCGTCAACGAAATGAGTCGTTTATTTGTCATATCCGAATATATTTTAGAGTACATTATTAATAATATTGCAAAGCGGAAGAGCATCATGTAACAGGAAGCAAGAGATTTAGAGTGAAAAAACATGACTCGTGATCCCGTCGGTCGAACACAGTTTACTGGCTGTGACTGGCTAGAATTGGTCTATTCCTACCTTTCATACAAAGCATCATTCCCCACTTGTTTGAAGGGTCCAAACACGCCACGTGTTATATTAATTTCGGTTCTACACATCAACGACGATATTTAACCAAATAAAGGGTTAATTAATGTGATTTTTGTTATGTTCATAAACCAGCTACAATATATCGTTCAATTTTACATGTACACAAAATATGATATTAAGTAGATTTAGAATTATGCTTGTTTACTGTCACCCTTGCCGCCTTGCACAAGGTATAAACAACTGGTCAAGTTCTTCCAGCGATTTGGAGGCAAAACACCTTGACCTGCCCCCACATGAGCTGGAAGGTCTTGTAATGCTAATGAATACGTATTTGCTTACAGCTTACCATTTTAGATTATAAAGGTTGGCATCTTTGTTTAAACCATAGACTTTTCTCATTTACACCTACACTCACCCTGATACAGGAAGAGTAATCAAAATTAACACGCTGTGTTTCTAGGTTTTCTCTATAGCAAACACACCCAAGTAGAAAAAAGATTATTATTCATTTGTTGAACTTCTCCCTTGAACATTCATAGTATCGAAACCTCCTAGTAATGCGTACAGGCGCGTAGGAACGTTTTGAAAGTGAAGGGGAGGGGGGTAAAGTGACTAGCAGATGTCGTGGGTGGTAGCTGGGATCTGGGGCAAAGCCCCAGCCGCCAGAGTCGCTTTCACTGAAGTCGATTTTTTTTCACTTTACTACAGTTATTTCATGTTTTAACTGAAAAATTGCAACTCAAGGGTTTACCATTTTGTTTATGAAGGATATACACTTTACATGTTTTTTAAATTCATCTTGTGTATAAAAGTATGTTATGCACAATAATAGAGTCAGTTTTGAAATAACTTAATTTAATAGCTAATTAACTAAAACTATACTTCCTGCAATCGGACGCTGTAAACGATGTTCTACATCAACTATCTGCGATCTAAAAACTAAACAAATGAACGTGAAGTTAAATACTTTGCCCCTGGTTCCTACGCCACTGAATGCGTTTATAATTAATGTAAAGTTTGTGGCAACGAAGGTTTCCTACCAAGTCCACGACATCTTGGACCGTTGGCCTCGCCTAGCATTATGCGACGTCGGCTGCCATATCGCCTCGTGCCTCTAGCAGAATCTATCGTGGACAAATTCTCCAGACGTGTTTCCAGCGAAACAATGGCTCGGGGTGGATGTTTTTTACTCTTTGTAAACTCATTTGTAAACTAGATGAGTAGACTAAACATGTATTTCAGACGTCCAAGGCGGCTTGTGTGCGGTTGGACGTGGGGGGTGACTCACACAGGGCATTCCTGCAGAAGTTGCAGCGGATACAGGGTCTCGACATTTAATACAAACTCTGTGTGTTTGGATACACTGAAAGAACGTGTTTAGAATCCCGCGTAGATTGTGGGATTGTTTATCATTCGCATCTTACCACAACTCATTATCTACAATGGTATCACTGCACCAGCAAGGATACGGGAGTTCCTAAAAGAGCTACTCGATCAACAATTTGTCGAAGTAGAATTTAAAAAATGAAATTTTTCGCTGTTCGTTCATCTTTGGGTGGTGACTGGGTTGTTAAATAAAAAAAAATACTTGTTTATTTTTGCATTCATAATGGTGGTGGATAATAAATGGTGGAGGTGCCGGGTATATGTAGTCTCAAACCTTCTGATTGAAGGGCAATCCAAACAAAATATACCACATGTCAGCCGGACGTTGTGGTCGGTTTTTATAGTGTGATATGAAACACACACACATACGGATGAACGGACGGAAGGGCAGAAAAGTGATGTTGAATTATAAGTGAGCTTAGCTACTTAATGCCGATAGCTAGAGGTCCGAGTAAATGGTTTTATTTGTTCCTAAAATTTGTTTTCAAAAATGTAAAAAGTGATGTTATATGTTTTTATTCTATTTTCGCATTCCTCGCATGGAAAAACGGGGGAATTCCAATATGAATATGAATCGCCTTTCTTTTCATGGCACAGATGTCACTCAACGATCGTTTCTGCAGTCTTTTATCATTTTTGTTTAAAAAAAATGTGTTTTGTTTCGTTTCAGCTTGTATTTCAGTAAGAAACACTCAAATTGTCAGCAAGTTAAGATTGGAAGTTTAGGGGAGATAAGTTTATTTTGTGAGAGGAAAAGGCAAAATAAGGTTTGTTTTGCAAAATAATGATTAATTTGGTGTTATAACCATAAAGCGGTGTTATATGGTTTTATTATCATTTAGCGGCGTTATTTAGGTTTTATTAAATAAAACCATTTTCACGGGTCTCTACCGATAGCTTAAAACAAAACCAACCTAAATACTAATATGAATATCTTACTTTCGATAAATTAACTAACGATACAGTTTAACGTGCGGCCAGAAGATCTGATTTGGACTTAAGTCCATCAGTTCTTGTCTTAGGAATTTGTTGGTGACTTTGGAGCCGTCCTAGCAACGAGGCATATAATAAATTTAAAGTTGTTCTGAATCGGCCTTGTTGATTCTGGTGTTGATCCGCATGTGTTCGCACTGTCCATACCACTGATTTCAATATTTCCTATTAAAAATATCGATCTTTGGTAGGTTATCGTTCACTCGTCGATTGCGTCTGGGCCTACAGGGTTGGCTTGGTCCATGGGCGCCGGGAAGGGGGGGGGGGCAAGGGAGGGCGCTTGCCCCCCCGGGATTTCAGGAAAAATAAATTCTAACTAGTGATATGCGTTTATTACATATAAATTAATGTTTTTGTGAAACCGAAATTCAATTGAAAATTAATATTAATAATAATAATAATATATTTAATGATCTGATCAGAGCAGAGTGTTGCTAGTTTGTTTGTTTTTAGTACTTAGTAATGTATTGAAATTTCGCATTTTCCTTTTTGGGTCTAGTCAATCACGCCCGTTTTCCATTTATTTTATGTTATGAGATATGATGTGTAGGATTTATTGAAATAAATAATAATACTGTAAGAAGATATCGTTTCTAAGAATTGTAGACTAGTAAATTATTAGTCGATGTAGACCTCTAAGAACGTGTTTATGTTTTATATTTTTATTCCACATTGCATTGCAACTGGAGAGAACTTACAAGTTGCAGTTTATGTAAGAAAAGAAAATGTGATCAAAACAGTCACATTCATTATAATTTTATGCAATTAAAATAAAGCCTTTATTTTTGAAACGTGTGTCTCATTTTCAACTCATAACCCATTTTAGTAACCGTATAAAAGTTGAGACACAATGTTTTTTTGTTTACTTTCTAGTATCTACTGCACAAAAATTACATAATTTCGGTATCGTATTCAGCCCACTACTTTTTTCTAAAACCCACCAAATGCATTCTAAAAACCTGATTTTAAAAAATTTCGCCTGCGGCGCTATTGTTGGGGGGCTCCGCCCCCCAAACCCCCCGTGCTTGCCCAACTAAACTACAAATTGTGATTGTTGCCCCCCCCTGCTAAAATTCCTGCCGGCGCCCATGGCTTGGTCACTTTGGTTTACTGTCCCCCACTGAAAATCAGTTGTGTGCCTGAGTGGGTAGACTCTAAATACTGATTTATTTATTTATTTATTTTCGTTGCTTCCTCGCTCGGTGACGCCAGCTATGTGCATCCTGGTTTGTGCAGCCCTGCTGTGTATTTGATGCAGGCAGGCAGCGAGTACTCTCGTTGCTCCAGATATTATACGGCCTATCCTATAAGCCGTAACATACCGTGCGCAGATAGTCACGCATGTGAACATGCTTTGTTCACGGAGTGTAGGTATTACTACCTCGTTGGTTGGATCCTTCGTGCACAGGGAGTCTGACAGATCGACAAGACACTCTTGGTTCATTGGTGTGTGTGGAAATTATTCCTTTAAAATACACCCTTGCAGATGAAGGATAACAAATCTCCTTCGTGCCTTGATGCGGTACTCAACCCCAAGCTTTGCTTTTGTCTCATGGCATTTACTGAATTTACGTGGTGCATTCATAGGCGTCCGCAGGACTTTTCGTAGGGGGGGGGGGGGCAACTAATACCAGTGGCCTCCCAGGGGCCTCCCAGGGGCCTCCAAGGGGCTGCCGTAGGTGAAAAATTTGCGAGTTGGTTTATCCTAAAGACGTGTTTTACAGCGAACTGAGGTATTATTTTGAAAGGAAAGATGAAGTGATCCAGACGTTAAAAATAAATATATTGTTGCCATTTTTTGACTTTAGATAATTTTGCTATTCGAGTTTGAAAAAGATACCAATTTAGGTTTCAATACAAAAAGGAAAAAGTGGCAATTTTTTACTCAAAGCGAATTTTACAGAGATTTGATGGAAAGATGAAGTGCCTTTGAGGTAAATAATTGTCATCTTTTGACTTTACTTTGACTTTACTTTGCATTATACAATTTGTTCTCGTCACATTGCAAGGGGGCAGTTGCCCCCCCCCCCCCTGTGGACGCCCATGGGTGCATTACCTGCCAATTATGTGTATGTTGCTAGTTGGTCAGTTGGGTTTGTCTCTGCTTTCGAAGCACAAGTCCCGAGTGCGACTTCCGCGTCGGGCACAACTTTTGAAATGGAATTCAATCAAGAACCTCAGAAATCGGCGACTGTGGAGTCTCCGTATATTTTCTTGTAACTGAGTAAGTCAGTTTTTAAATACATGTTCGAATTTCCGTTTTGCTCTTTGGATGTCGCGACAAGTGAAACATAACACGTATAATAGGACACTACTGCAAGGCTGCCAGCATGTCCACCCTGCATCGAAGTCTCCGTGAAAAATATATGGAGCAACTGTTGATAGACACTAAATCAAATAATATAGTATTTGTTTTGGCCACAACCAAATGGATTGCTCTTCTATAAAAATGTAATTATTTTCCCTCAAACTTCTTAATTATGTTGCATTAGATTCGAACAATACGAGAAGTCATAAACTCAAAGAGATCCATACGATGATGTTCTGAAAATGGATTTGGTGCAGAGATCAGCCATGCGCTATTCAACAATATTACAACATAATTATTATATTATGCTGTGCCTATATAATTATAACCAATTCGCGCACTCTTATTACTTTATTAAACAATAAATAAAAAACGAACAAACTCGTCGTCCGCATTAGCTTGTACGATCTGAAGAATATGGTCCCCGTAGGACGTAGATTCGAAACTGCCTGCTCAAGTGCATAAACTTGCACATAAATAAACATGCCAAAAATGTCGTCGAGTAAAAATAACAATGGTACTATGTTTTGCCCATCATAAAAATTCTGCGGGCGCCCATAATCTGCATATTGTCGTTCTTCAAACGAAGTCCCTTGAATTCGCAGTAACGACTGAGGAAAACCTCCGAAAAACCGGATTGCCGGTCTTGACGGGATTCGAACCCGGGACCTCCCGAATCAGAGTTGAGCGCTTAGTGCTCGAGCCAACACTGTCAGTGCACTTATTATTATAGTATCAGTATCCTTGGTCGTTCTTCTTAACTTTCAGCAGTCATGGATTATTTCGAAGATTGAGTAAGTTTAGTGGGGAGGGGATGGAAATGAACGAGTAACGACCAAGTCAAACAAGCATGGGTATATATGCGAGTGCTCAAAAGAAGGGAACGTAACACATCGGCGAAGAATACAAAAATAAAAGACCCACTACGTTTCTCTCAATCTTTTACAATCTCGTCCTTGGTGGAGGTGCCGGGTATGGAGAGGAACTCAAAAATAAGAATACGTTCCTGTTCGTGCATTGAAATCGCGTTCATAGTGATTTCTTTGTCAATTTTGTGTGACGCTAGCCTCGTCCCCGGGGTAACCAAAATTATTCTGGTTCATTTTTGTATGTGTAATTAAAAAAAAAAAAAAACGCAAATCAATCAAAGCTCGTGATCGGTTTTTATCGTTAGACGCGACACACGCACTGACGGGCAGAAAAATGATGCTTATATGAGAGCTTCGCTTCATAAAATTTGTTTTTTGGAAGATTAGGACCCACCTCTTCTAGTTTCAAACTGAATGGCCGAGATAAACGGAGGACCGATAGTGGATCTAGCCTTCTCAAACATGAATGCATAATACTCTACATCCGACAGGGACTCGGGTCTTCCGGCAGGACAACCTCTTCTACTTGGCTTCGTCTCGCCTCGTGCACCTCCGTCGCACGTCGGCGTCTATTATGATGTCATTAAAATAACGCGACGATTAACGGAAGCGCCCGATTCGTTCCGTCTAGTTAGCAAACCAAGATAACGAGCATATCATCTTTCCCAGATGTACTCGGATTATTGCGTCAGTTATCCTTTCGTTTTTTTCTTATTCTTTCGTGTGCGTGGGAGGCTGTGAGCCTAATCTCAACACGTTGCGAAGTCTACCATAAACGCTTGTGTTGATCCATCAGGTACATTGTTCGGTGTGCGAGAATCCTCCACGGGTGTTTTTCTTAGCGGTATCGCGCCACTTTCGGAATGAATATTTAATTTACAGCGGGCTTCACCTTTGTATGTTACATTATGAAGACTGTTACTTTTTGGCTTAATTAACCGTTGTAGTAACTTGTGTAATAGCAACTGAAAATGCTATTAAACTGTGCTTAGTGTGTATGGTCTACCAGTATGTATTCTTCAGGTAGTGAATACTGAAAATGATTCCCACACAGCCATTGTACATTCTTCCCCCTTCATCCACATAATTGAATTAGTAAGAAGAGACTCTAATTAAAAAAAAAACACAAATTAAATTACGCTCGAGGTTTCACTAACGTCCAGAAAATGAAACTCTGATGAAGTGGTCATATTTGGTTCGTTTTCCGACCAATAAAATATGCCACATAGTGTCCTGAGTGTGCTGCCCTGAAAGCGTCCATTGCCAACAATTAATCATCGTCTGTTCCACCATTTTGTTTTTGTGGTGTAATACGTCCGAGGGATTCCCGCGCTAGCACGTGGTGTGACGTAGAGGCAATAGATAGCGCTGTCGTCGGGGCATCATCGATTATCCACATTACATCTTCGTTTTAAAGATGGGTCAGGGTTGTTTAGTTATTACAGTATAGAAAATGTAGCCCTATGTAACGTGGGCAACGGAACAAAAGAAAACATGAGACCATCGACCATACCATCGACATAGCAGTTCTACCTGATCGTTCGAGAAACGAAACAAAACGACGTGTTTTTCGAAACAAGTTGATATTAATACATTTACAATGGGAAAAAGTCCTTAGTACATTTTGATAATTAAAAGCATTAATAGGGAACCTAAGTTTTGAAGGCGGGAAGGAAATTGGTTCTCTCTGGTCTCAGCGTCCATAAGAATTAGCATGGTACGAAAATGTAACTCGCCGTATCTTTTGACTCGCGCAAAAGAAATCTAAACCAATAACATCACAAGAAGGCATAATTCTGTGAAGAAGATGATGGCATTCTACTTTGCTCGATGACGCTTCCTAAATTCAAACTATTATTAGTTAAATGGACCCATGATTGCGCGCTGTCGCAAATGTACTCTGACTGAGCGGCAACTAAGCGAGAACGCAGCCACGTTGTGTGCAGCTGTGGCATCCTCGCATACCACGCGCCCCGTCCATGGTTGCTAAATGTACTTCGCATTCAAGATTTTGTTGGCACATTAAAGGATATTTTTCGTAATGTATAATCTAGTACAACCCAGTGACCTCACAGTAGCCACAAAGCAAGTCGGATACCAAATGTTATGCTGATGCCACGGACAAAATGTTTTTACGTACTTTTTCAAGAGCAGTTTTGGAAGGTTTGGCAACAGCGTAAATGTAGATTCACTTCAACTCAAAACAAATGTCATTAATATTTGTGATAGAGCAGAGTTATGTATATCCACGCAAGAGGAAAGATTATAGTTTCTTACAGTATGATATAATTCCGGTCCGTGGTCGGGTTCTCGCGCTATCGCTTACGAAACATTAGCACGGGTTAATCGCCTATACCTCGCTGACCGGAGAGAACCGCACAACGCCCACTTAGTTTCCCTATGCCTAGCTAAGTAAATTATCAACATCCACAAATCGCAACTTGGCTAGCCTTCCCTTGGTTTGACCTACGAAAGTGGATACTCTCTGAATCTGACGCCTCTGCCTCTGGCTGGGACTGTTCAGCACGGGGCTACAGGTTCAACCCTCACCTCCTTATGGGCGTAAAATGGCCTAAATGTTGATTACAAACTAAAACAAACATGTCTGCACCTACCTTGAACTTGCTCTTGGGCGTGTACTGCGCGTGCGCGTGCGTCTGCGCGTGAGAGATGAGCTTGTCCGTGGAGCCGAGCGGCGTCACGGGCAGGGGGATGTTGTAGGTACTGTTGGTGCCGCTAGAGTGCTCTGTGCAGTGACTACTAGTGCGGCTCAGCGGCGAGGTGTTGAGCGAGGAGTCGGGAGACAGCCTTAACCTGTCGTCCAACCGCGCACTTGCTGGCACTTGGGGAGTATTGGCACTGTGTAGCCTCGCATCACGATCACCAGGCGCACTTTGTATCACTATCGTCGAACCGTTTAGCCTCGCACCAGGCTCACTAGACACCACTCTTCCCGCACTCTCGTGGTATAGCCTCGAGTCAGGCTCACCGGTAACCACCACTGTCGTTGTAAGCCTCGAATCATATTCTCTGCTTTGCACTTCTACCCTCGAGACCAGGTCTCCGTTGAGCTGTATCGTCGTAGAGTTGGCGTAGGGCGTCTCGTGTAGCCTCGAGCCGGGCCTGACGCTGGTTGTAACGGGCACCAAGCGGAAGGCGGGAGAGCTGGAAGCAGAGTCAAGACAACATTAGAGACAATCAGACCAATTGCGAAGTTAAATAAGGGTAAAATTAGGTGGCACCATTCTTATTTAACATGATGGCTAATACGAGAATACTGACTATAAAAAATATTTTTTGATAAAGGGACTTTGACAAGTGACATTGATTAGAGATTCCATTTTTTTTAAATAGCAAAAATCCAACTTAGTACTCAAATTTTTCACATCGTTATTTTCATTGCGACGTAATCTTAAAATATACCCATTTTACATACGATCTAGAAAATACTATACAACAAAATACACAACTGTTATCGATTGTTGTATCTATAGTATGGACACAGAGAAAATAATGATTTTTGAACTGAATAGAATGTTGGGTAATTGAATTTTTTTTCCTTCAAAATTCATACACACAATCTGACACTGACAATGCCAGACTTTGTTTGCAGCTTAAAAAATAATGGAAAAATAAGTGCCAATGTTGATTCAAAGTTAAGATGGCCTTCATCTTAACTTATTGAATCATCATTGGAGTTGATTCTTAAATTAAAAATCACTTTTCAAAAAGTAAACGCTTTACCAAGGTGTAGCAAAATAGAAAAACACAAAAACGATGGCAATTTAAATTTTTTCAAGTTTCACTTCTTTGACAATATTTAAAAAAATGTACATATCAAAGAAAAACGATACTGAAATTAATGCATAGAGTAGTTACCTACAATATGATGATAGGGCACAACAATGTTTGACAACACATACATAATATTATGCTGTATTCTAACAGTTCGGAAGTTAAACAGTTATTGTAAATATCTTGGAGACACCGTGTGACGTTCCGCTATTGAAGGCGTCGTCTGCCTAATTAACACACACATACGTACGGTACCCACTAGACTATCGCAATCTCAGAGCTGTAAAAACAATTAAATCGTTATTACGCTGCCACGTCACGTGGGAACACGTGCGGTGTTGCCAGACAGGTTGGCAAACAACACTGTATGTATTACAAGGACCCTCCCACGAGCTAACCAATAAAACAATATTGTCTTATCTTTTTTAAAGTGTATGATACACAAAAACGAAATTTACAATTATTATAATTCGTTATATTTACTCACATGCGTTTGGGGGGGGGGGGGGGGGGGGGGGGGGGGGGGGGTGTAACTGTTAATAATGCAAATGGATGGAATTTGATTTTTCTAGCATAACTAATCGTGATGATGAGATGTGGTGAATGGTGATTGATGAATTTGAACTGCAATTAACAAAATCCGATGCAATAATATACTGATTCAAACTCTTATATCTTAATTCTAAATGATTTATACATACTCATTACTCAATTTCATGAGCCAAATATTTATTTGAACTCTCCCTGTTAGAAAACAGACATGGAAGGCTATACGTGTATTGTAGGGACCGTAGCCTCATTAACCTTTTAGGGAAACAGTTGGTATAAGGAATGTAATAGGTATATATATTATTATATTAGTGCTTTGTCTCGGAACATTCGCCGAAGACCAGTCTCGTTTACTGCTACGGGAATCGAACGCGATACCTCCAGTATTGAGTGACAGCGCCGAGTCATCGACATTAGTTGTATTACAAAAAAGTGAACTAAGATATCATATCAATTTAATGTCACGTGACTAAATATTTAAACTATTTGCTGTTGCTACTACTCTAGAAACAATCACACAATACGTTTAAAAGGTTCAAGTTTATTTACAGTTCATCTCACTCGTCTTATTTACTAACTCGCCTGTTGAGAAATTGATAAATATTAAATATTGACACTTAATTGTGTCACGTGTGGTTTTGAGATATTTATTAACTATGGCTGATAGACCCCGGACTGTTGTTTACTGTAACTGCATCAAGAGATACTTAAGATGCAGATAGTTAAATAACAGAAAAATTACTTTGTAGTGAGCAAAATTAACATTTGCCAAATAATTTATCTGAAAAAAAAATCAATGTTGATCAGCTTCTTTCTATACATATTGCTGGCAACCTAGTTGTGTGGCCGGTATACGATCAGCGAATAGTGCAGCCGATAAGGCCTACGCGCACTGTTAGATACGGCGTTTGGTTATGCAACGTCAACTCGCAGAATAAGTGATCGCATCGTCTTGAAACTGCACCGGATTTATTATAGAATTAACATAAAGAACATGCAAGTTCTCCGGATGTAGGTCTTGATTGAAAACCTACTTTTCTTCACTTATTTGTTATACATACTTTGAACAATTTTATTTTACTTCTCTTTTAGTTGTAAAAAAATAATAATTACATTTGTAATTAAAGTCTACCCAATCAGTTACAAGAACTGACTTTCAGTGGAAACTTAAATAAAGTGGCCTAAAAGTTAAAACTAACCCTGTCGACGCCGACGCCATCGACGAGCGAATACTGGCCAACCAGCAATCAGTCTTTAACAAAGAGGACCGCTGGCTGGCCAAGATTCCCCCGCGGATTAGCCAACATCGACCTGGGAACTTTGGAATAATTTACAATTTGTCATGTGTTTCTGTTCCAGGGCGGCTCCGAGGTCATATCTCCATAATACGCAAGAACACGTTTCAACCCGAGCCACAACCGCTGAAATAAGGAGCTAGGCGGAGCACTTTCAAAACATGACACAAGTGGACAATGTTTGGAACAGGTGTATTCATAAATTTCACGAATTCATGAATTTGAAAGCATTAATAAAGCAGCACACATTGGACGTGCTTGATTGTCTGGTCAGGATCAGGCCTCTACTCCACTTTCGCTTTTTACACTAGGGACTACCCAATTTTAAAACGTCCGTTTTCTGTTTCAAGACACAATTTCTTTCTTTCTTTCTTCAAGATGTAGTTTATTCACAGTTTGAAATTAATAAACTGAAAGCTTACAGCCAATAACTTAGGAAAATATTTAAATTCTCCCAAACTTTTCAAAGGTTACGTATGTTTCTTTAAAAGCATCGAGTGTTTTTTGCTTTAAAATTGAGGCTGAAAGTGACATACTAGTTTACATATAATTAATAACATTGTAAAAAGTTGACCCAAGCGAAATGTCATTTCAGAAGGTTAAGTCACTTGAATGCGGTACATGCAAGGTCTGTTTGATGGACACACCACCATGCCAGGTAAATACGTTTACCTTGGACATTCTGGCAGAAACTACCTCGATTAAAGGTTATATAGTCCTACTTACGCAAAATACCACAAGACTTGGTAATAAAGATTTGATGAGTATGAATAGAAACGGTCACATTAAATCGTAATGTTTGATGCAGATTTCAACATCTTGTAACTCCTCCCAGTTGCTTCACAAACAAGATTTGTAATTTAAAATATGATTCCGTACCACGTAGTTATGTTAATGTTTGTATTTTGTCTGCGCTCTACATTTACAAGACAACTTTGTTGCTTGTTTCATTCTGATGTTATAAAAAGTATTTCGATAGATTGCACTCTGTAATCTCTGGTAAATGTTCTTCATGGGAAATAATAAGCTGCATTATTTAACAATGACGTAATATTATTCAAGTGCACTTTAAACAGTTAAAAAAATAACATGCACTACGTACGTTTTTTATAACAAAGCTCTTTATGATGACTAACGAGAATGAATGTTTGTTGTGTTTGGGAGATTAAATATATTTTTGATACTAAGGTAAGGAAAACATGAAGTCTGTTAGATGGCAAAGGTTCCATGTTCGATCTTCAAAATAATGCGAAACAGAGCCTAGAAGTTATTCACAAATTTGAGTTCTAATTGACAACATATTTTTATTACACTTTCAAATTAAATTACGATTTATGTAAAATGACAGCAATGCTGTATTCGAGTGCATATAGTAATTAACTAGGGAAACGCCAAAGTCGTTGTTAGACGAGTGGAGTGAGCCATGTGTTGAGTACGCGGGAACATTTGCATTTAAGTTTGATTATAATATTCGTATAAATAATCGGGTATTTTAGTTGAGGTCATAGTTTAGCCCATAATGCTCCACTGTAGCCTATGATAGGCTAGGGAGGCCTTAGTTAGGGGGAAGAAAATGAATGTTACCGGGTACTCAACACATGGCTCACTCACTCGTCTAACAACGACTTTGGCGTTTCCCTAGTTTAACATGTTTTGAAATGCATATAACGCAGTGTAGTTCATCATCTGTGACAATACTATGGAAAACATAGCCAGTACGAAATACGTAAAAATATTGCAAGGTTTACTCAATCTACGAGCGGAATTTGGGAGTACCTTGACGTCCAACATTCGATTAAACTTGGACACGGCATTTCTCAGCCAGGTATAATAACAAACAAAAAATATTATTGAGCGAGCGAAGCGAGCGTCTCCACTTGACTCTTATGGCTCGAATGTCTGTTTTTGTTTTTTTCTGTTACTGCTTCGATACAGGTCGCACCGTTTCTCTGATCGACCTGAAATTTTTCACACATGTACATACCACCTAGGCGGGTTGCTGTATAGTTTTTGAACAAAATCCGATCGTTGGTTATAAAAAAAAAAAAAAAAAAAAAAAAAAAAAAAAAAAAAAAAATGTTCCGATCGTTATGAAATTTTGCAGGGTCAATAAGTACACCATTTTCTCCTATTTTTCAAATTTTCAGCTAAATCGGTCAAGACGTTAAAGACTTATTGGTAATCATAATTCGAAAAATGATGCTAAAAAATGAAGGAGGCAGTGAAGATACAAAGATACACTTTAGAAGGCATGACGTGAATTAGTACAATGCAAAGATGTTGGAATAGTATACAGTGTACAATGTCAATATCCAGTTAGGCCTACACTGTGTGGTGGGCCTTATGGGAATGTCGTACTCGGGTCATGTTGCACGTACCGGTGCTCGCTCAACAACGCGTCCAACTGAGCGTTTTCCTAGTTTCAAAATGAAACCATTGTCGTTAAAATAATTCCTATACATTTCAACGTATTTTTCGGTTTTTTATTTTTTGCAGATTTAAATCGCAACGGATTGTGCTCATTTTGTTAGCAGTTCTCAGTTACCTGGTCACGGATGTCTGTTTAAAATTTCAGCTCAGTCTATTTAGCCGTTCGGCCGTATGGGACCGGACAGACAGACATTTAACAAACATTTAACATTTAACAGAATTAATCACGACCAAGGCCCGATCGAGTAGCGTTGTAGACTACGTTCGCTGCGCTCACTCGTCTAATAAATATTTCGAGTTTGAAAATTGTTTTATATTGTATGTAACTAGGGAAACGCCAAAGTCGTTGTTAGACGAGTAGTGAGCCATGTGTTGAGTACGCGGGAACATTTGCATTTAAGTTTGATTATAATATTCGTATAAATAATCGGGTATTTTAGTTTAGGTCATAGTTTAGCCCATAATGCTCCACTGTAGCCTATGATAGGCTAGGGAGGCCTTAGGTAGGGGGAAGAAAATGAATGTTACCGGGTACTCAACACATGGCTCACTCACTCGTCTAATAACGACTTTGGCGTTTCCCTAGTACTTACCAAACTTAAATGCAAATGCTCCCGTGTACTCAACACATGACTCGCTCACTTGTCTAACAACGACTTTGGCGTTTTCCTAGTCTAGTTGGCTAAGACGCCGGTATACCCAAAATGTGGGTGACCTGAGTTCAATCCCCTGGTTGGGAAAGTTTTTGTAATTTCTAGATGGTATTAAGAAATTATTAAACATGTTTTGAAATGTATAATATAACGCAGTGTAGTCCATCATCTGAGACAATACTATGGAAAACATAGCCAGTACGAAATACGTGAAAATATTGCAAGGTTTACTCAATCTACGAGCGGAATTTGGGGGTACCTTGACGTCCAACATTCGATTTACCTTGGACACGGCATTTCACAGCCAGGTAAATAACAAACAAAAAATATTATTTCAAAATGAAAACCATTGTCGTTAAAATAATTCCTATACATTTCAGCGTGTTTTTCAGTTTTTTATTTCTTGCAGGTTTAAATCGCAACAGATTGTGCTCATTTTGTTAGCAGTTCTCAGTTATTTGGTCACGGATGTCTGTTTAAAATTTCAGCTCAATCTATTTGGCCGTTCGGCCGTATGACCCTGGACAGACAGACATTTAACATACATACATACATATTACATACATACATACATTGGACAATGCTCACGGCCAAGGCCCGATCGAGTAGAGCGTAACAGAATCCTCATTCGCTTCGCTCACTCGTCTAATAAGCTACCTTTCCATTAATCCATTTTGTAGACATGCGCATTGTATGGAAATGGACAGTAAGAGAATTTGCATAAAAGCCATGTAAACGAAGTGTGTTCTTCAAACCAAATGACACAGCAAGTAAAATAGCTATATCTCTTACTAATGCAACTTGTGTATTGAGGAAAGAGAAAAAGAGAAAAACATCAAGCGAGCTAACCTATACGAGAAAGTCATATACCTAATGAGAACGGTCGTAACATTAGACGTCGAGATTACTCCGTATGTCATAACATCGTACTCGTATCTCGTTAGCGGAATAATACACGTGCACTTGCAATCGACACCACCTGCATGCTCATGCACTCGTTGACATCAGCTTGTTTGCATTAATATCACCTCGAGTTGCGCAGAACGAGAATTATTCCTGCCGAGAGAAAATAAAGATGTCAAGTTGAACTTGTCGGTGCCTGAACTTTGAATACAAACATTCTCTGACGTCACGATCATCTCAACAGCGCTCTGTGGGTTACGCAACTCTGTTCACTTCGCCGGCGAGATTCTAGTTAGTGAGCTCTGCCGCGAGCTGTATCACAATTATTATTGCAGACCTTACACGCATATTGTACGATATCTATGCGGTTCAATAAAATTATATTTATATATTTGGAATAACTAATTTTACGGAAAATATCACGCACAGTATTGTATAAAATTACTTTTATTCCCAACGTTTCGGAAAAATAGGTTTCCATTTTCAAGGGAAGGGTAAAACAAAAAAACAAAAAAATATATAATATTTTATATATATTCAATTTCCTCTGCGATGACTTTGAATACTATGTCGTACAAAAATAAATAACTCTTGGTATCTGTTTAAAACACAAGTCATGGTCTTTCGTTCTTTCTTATAGTACGTTATCTCTGTACAGACGTACGATGAACATTGTGGAAATTCTCATAAGATAATCGTATTCTGTAGCCTACATCCGTGCCGGGTACGGAAAAACTACCCTTAGAGAAAATTACAGCCCGCTCCCTTTACTCTAAGGGCCATGAAGAACATTCTGTATCATCCTTGTTGAAGGGCAATGCTAATAAAAACTTATGTCAATCGAAGGTCGTGTGGTTTTGATCGTGAGACGTGGCACTCGCACAGACGGACGGACAGAAAAGTGATGCTTATAGGGAGCTTCACTCCCCAATATGGCTGGTGATTGATTTCGTGTACGGTATCTCTCTTTATTCGCAGTTTGGACGGACAGAAAGCTAAGCGGAAATGATGGTAAAGGGGAAAAGACGCGTCCTTTCTTACATTCGGATTGTGTAGATAGTTCTTATTTAGATTTTAAATCTCAGTAAACGTATTATATAAGTAAATTATCTAAACCTAATCAGTTACATAAAACACCACAGATATATTGTGTTAAAAACACGCAAATTGTTTCGAAATTTACTATATTCGCTCAAACGTATTTGTGGGTTTTATATAATATATCATACAAAGAAACTATTAACATCTATACCATGATAGGATATATATTATGACAACTGTACTCCAGAGCCAGTTTATAAATAATTTGCAATTTGCTAATCTGACAGGGATCACCTGTCAGTGATCACATATTGTCAAGACAATGACACATTGATTTAGCCAAACCTTGGCTTACTTTCGCGATTGACAATAAAATTTGACAGTCTTGCAATAATTGTGAATTGCAAATAGTTTTTTTCCGGTTGCTATGGACTAATACTCTCTGAAAGTTAATTATACACCAATTAAGTTGTGTCCCATTCTGAAGAGAGATAACCGCTTTTATTGACGTGTAATACAATACGGGCAAGGTCGCGGCCACAGGTGATAGTATTACATGACGAGTCGACACGTACGCTGTCAATCTGTAGTGCATAGCCATACACGGAGCAAACGGATGCCAGGATTTTGAATTTTTTGGATGAGCGTAGCGAGCAAAGCGAAGAATCCATTCTACTACACCGAAGAAAAAAATCCGTTTTTTTGTATTATTGTGTGTCTGTTAACACGATTCCGGCTAAACCGATACTCCAATTGCGATAACAAATTTTGGAGGCCTTCGAAATCTCTGAACTTAGAACTGCCACGTTTTTGAGCGCAATCAAAAAATTATTTCTCATGAAAATCGCAATTTTACGCTTTTTGCGTTTTTAAAAAATTACGCTCATCCAACAACGCGCATGAAAAAGCGTTTGCGAAGCGACCTAGTTAATTTCACCCACGGGAGTGTTTCCCGATTAATCCACGTTCTAATATGCAAAAGTAAGAAAATAATTCAACAAACGCTATTGTTGAATATACCCCAATAATTAACAACGTTGCTTTGCAAACGCCCACCGTTCTAATTGGTTTATTTATTATTATTTCAAGACACTTGGACGATTCTTCCTCGCCCAAATTTATGTGAACCGGTGATTAATAAAACATGTTTTTATTAATTATTAACATGCACAAATTATTATCCTAATATTAATTTATTCACAAGTTGGTGCACGCTGCTTGAAATGTAATGTTGTTTACCGCAGTGAGTTTAGTGCCAGACGTGCATTTATTTCAAGACGAGCATATTATCTAAATCAGTTAGATCATTGTTGATTATAAAGGGCTATTATCTCTGCTATTAATATTCAGATTGTTTGTATTATAATAATAACTGAGCTTGTTCATGAATATGAATGGCCAATAAGTCCTGCGCGTACGAGCGATTAACACGGAAGTACCTATACATGCACCGCGGACAGACTTGGAGCTAGTCCTTGTTGTTCTTCCTCCGAGATGAGGTATTATTAATGGTGAGGTTTGCCCGCGACAAGGTGAGTTTCATGGCCATCATCGCCCGGTGACGCAAGCAACGATGTTTCGCTGCTGACGGGTGGTAAAAGTGCCCGGAGACTCGCGTCATCGGAGGAAGGGAAGGGTTGGATTCGTGGAAAGTGACGTCATCGATGTGTGTGTTGAGGTGATCACATGTCCTCACAAAGACGGGAATTCCGAGATTGAGACAACTTCTTTTTTACAATGTTAAATGTTCATTTCAAAATTCGCTTAATCGGCAAATCCAGCTAATATCACAAACATACTCGACCACTTTACGACCTCCAATTTTCACAAAAAAAAATTGAATTTTTGGGAAATTGTTAAGAAAGGATGAGCGCATGTCGCTCGCTATCAGAACTCATTGTAACATTTCAAATAATTGACTTCTACAGAAGCTTGGGAAATTACTATTAATTACCGGTTTGGTGGCATATTCACGGTCATCCACAAACCGACATGATAAACGATAGACCTTCCAAGTGATCCGTACTAAAGTTTTTCGTTCTGCGTAAAAACCGGGTTTCAATTCTTTCTTGTACGAGGTGTTTTAGGAGGTATAACACTTTGGTTTTCCGAAATGTTATCGTTGAGACCTTGCGTCGTGGGGAATGATTTGTGGTGAAAGAGTGTGGGTATGTTGGGACTTAGTGTTGCAATGAGTGGATGTAAACAGTGATGAATGTCAATGTCACCAACTCTAATTCGTGCCCATGTACACGCGAGCATTGCAGCAACAGCGAATCTGGTACATTACTTGGGAAACCAAACCAAAAGCAAGACTTGCATGTTAATTGAGGTCTGTCCTGAACGCTATTCTTTGCTCTCATGAGCCCACCATTACCCATCGCGTCTTGTAAAATAGATCCTAAACCAAACGCATTTTAATTAAGTTGTGTACGAATAAAAAAAAATCGTTTCTAATCTTATATCTCACATATTTCAAGGATAAATAACTTGTAATGATGGGTGGAGATGCTGTCCATATTCTCAGCCACACTAATGGCAGGCTAGCCTTCCTTATTACAGCCCACACGTTCAATGCCAAAAATGTATTTCTTAACACATTCAAGATGCAAATCAGTTAAATATGATGTAACATGATGTTATTATGGTGTGACAGGTAAACTATAGTGATCAATGTATTTGATATTGATAAGTTGCTCACGTCTCTCGTAAAAATATTCGATACTTTACATTTCAATTCTCTCGCAGATATTATTATACCTTCTGTCTAAATCCCACCAGTTTAAAATATGATGGTGGTAACTGACAGAAAGATTTAGACAATGTCCCCTCGACATCTCATTTAATTCCTACTAATTTCTTACCTCATCTCTTATAGCCGCATTGCAAGAAGTCACCAGTACTAGTTCGTATTAAATAATATGTTTTTGGTTTATTTTTATCAATTAATTTTTCCTAATGAATTGGAAATTATTTTCATTGTTATTTTAGTGTTATTTATTTTAAGTTCTTAGATTAAGTTTGATAAGGTCCAATACAGGCCAACCACCAGATACTCAATATGTAGCACATGTCTATTATTGTGTTTATTGCCCAATAAACTAATTAACTATAACTAACGAACTATGCCTTACAAGACTTGTTTCCTATATCTCATTTATCTCAAATACGATTAAATCCATGTATCGATAGTAAAAATAAACAATATTCATTTTGCAGCAGTTTAAAAAAAAAATCCTGTTATTTTTGTACATTAATTTTGGAGTATCTCTTCATTTTAAGTTTTATCTTTGTAACATAAATTATTAAAGTATGAAGTTAAGGGGCGTGTTACTAGGTATTTCTTGTATAATTTATTTTTGTGTAATGTCTACAATTTTATTTATTTATTTATTTATTGAATCCATGGACATGTACATGGTACACATATCGGATATACATACATATGTCTAACCGTTACATTTCACTAATAACAAATAACAGATGACAAATAACAAATAACAATTAACAGATAACAAATATAAATTCAAAAGAATACAATAATAATTATAAATTTCAATATGGTAAAAACTCTAAGTGGAGGGATTTAGGAATTCTTCTAGAGAATAAAAGATTTTTCTAGCAAATACTTCTAAGGTCAAACTTGAATGATTTGGAATTTTTGATATCATGTGGGAGATTATTGTAGAGAAAGCGGCAAAGGAACTGTGGACTACTTTTATAAATGAATGTCCAAACGACGGGATGAAAATATTGGCTACATTTCTTGTGTTGTGACTGTGATTGGTCAAATTGGTGGGAAAAGCTCAGGGTTGGAATGGACAAAAGTTGCAGCTGTTTGAATTAGAGTTGAAGTTAGGGTAAGAATACGTAATTTGGAAAGTATGTCCTGCAAGATGTCCGCCTAGAGAGACCAGCGATTATTCTTGCAGCTCTTTTTTGAATGATAAATATTCGTTGAGCATGGACAGACGAGCCCCAAAAAAGTATACCATATGAGATGATTGAATGAATAAATGCATGATAAACTAAAAGAAGGGATGATTCACTGGCGATGATTTTAAGTTTACGGAGCATGAAGCAGCCGCTTAGTAGCCTTTTTTTTAAAAAAAAATAAAGTAGGCCTATTTGTTTGTAAAAGAAATATATATATTTAGTTAGATATTTAAAAACAATGTATCAAAAATGTACATTACTGAACAACTAATAATTGTTGTACTAAAATAACATTAAGGAAGCACCGATGTGGCCCCTAACAACGCAACGTCCCCCACATCACCCCCTCGACATATGAAACTGAGTGGGGGGAAGCAATGCCCGCATTTCCACGGCTTTACCATCATGCCAACCCACACTTGATAGTTCAATGTTACCATGGATACTTTCAACACCTTTTCACCCCTCGTGTCTTCCGAGTCCATGTTGTTGCCTTACTCTGATGTGCTCTGAAACCCCAGAGTTGATTCTACTTGTACAGCTGGATGTATTTATGGTTATCAACTCTAATAATTGTTGTACTAAAGTAACATTAAGGAAGCACATGTGGCCCCTAACAACGCAACGTCCCCCACATCACTCCCTCGACATATGAAACTGAGTGGGGGGGGGAAGCAATGCCCGCATTTCCACGGCTTTACCATCATGCCAACCCACACTTGATAGTTCAATGTTACCATGGATACTTTCAACACCTTTTCACCCCTCGTGTCTTCCGAGTCCATGTTGTTGCCTTACTCTGATGTGCTCTGAAACCCCAGAGTTGATTCTACTTGTACAGCTGGATGTATTTATGGTTATCAACTCTAATAATTGTTGTACTAAAGTAACATTAAGGAAGCACCGATGTGGCCCCTAACAACGCAACGTCCCCCACATCACCTCCTCGACATATGAAACTGAGTGGGGGGAAGCAATGCCCGCATTTCCACGGCTTTACCATCATGCCAACCCACACTTGATAGTTCAATGTTACCATGGATACTTTCAACACCTTTTCACCCCTCGTGTCTTCCGAGTCCATGTTGTTGCCTTACTCTGATGTGCTCTGAAACCCCAGAGTTGATTCTACTTGTACAGCTGGATGTATTTATGGTTATCAACTCTAATAATTGTTGTACTAAAGTAACATTAAGGAAGCACCGATGTGGCCCCTAACAACGCAACGTCCCCCACATCACCCCCTCGACATATGAAACTGAGTGGGGGGAAGCAATGCCCGCATTTCCACGGCTTTACCATCATGCCAACCCACACTTGATAGTTCAATGTTACCATGGATACTTTCTACACCTTTTCACCCCTCGTTCTTCCGAGTCCATGTTGTTGCCTTACTCTGATGTGCTCTGAAACCCCAGAGAGAGTTGATTCTACTTGTACAGCTGGATGTATTTATGGTTATCAACTCTAACAATTGTTGTACTAAAGTAACATTAAGGAAGCACATGTGGCCCCTAACAACGCAACGTCCCCCACATCACCCCCTCGACATATGAAACTGAGTGGGGGGAAGCAATGCCCGCATTTCCACGGCTTTACCATCATGCCAACCCACACTTGATAGTTCAATGTTACCATGGATACTTTCAACACCTTTTCACCCCTCGTTCTTCCGAGCCCATGTTGTTGCCTTACTCTGATGTGCTCTGAAACCCCAGAGTTGATTCTACTTGTACAGCTGGATGTATTTATGGTTATCAACTATACTAGCACGCCTCGATTACCCTTGTTGTATAACCACCACACACACCCTCGAGCGTTGTTTTGGAATCATATTTTCAAAATATTGTTCGCGTCTAGAAGAATGACAACAAGGCGAAACATTCTTTCAAAACATATTATGTTTTGAAACGATTGTTCTCAAAATATTATTAGTTTATAATTGAAAACATAATACGAGGTCGAGGCACGAAAACTATTTAATGTTGGCACGATCGCTGTGTATTGACACGTCACAAGGAAGGTGCTTTTATGAAAAGTGTTTATTTCTAGTGATCGAAGCTCCACCACAAGCATTAGAATTGTTCGTTCGCACACGCATTTGTGAAATGAGCCACTTTGGCCCGTTCGTTTGCTTCAGTGTTAAAACGTTTTGAGTATTAACACTAGGTCAGCGAACGAACAAACCTATTACTTCTCTTCTGTCCAATTATGCGTGTGTTACGTCTAAAAAACGAACATGACCTTCGATTGATTTGTGGCTTTTTTGTTGACATTGCCCGTGAACAATTGATAATGTTTTTGGTGAATTTTGGAATCAAAGGAGTGGGGCTATTATTTTTTAAAGTGAAATTGGTATGTACTCGGCCATGGATTTAAATGCACAAGTTTTTATTTGTGTAATCTGTTGATTTTCGGAAGTAGCTTCGATCCCTATTTTGTGTTCTCCCGTACGTGTGCTTGTTATTGTCATTCGTCGAGCGATGTCACCTTAGTACGACCATGGACTTAGAATAGTATCTGGCGTGTAGATTCATGGTACGACCTCTTGCCGCAGATTCGATACCCTCAACCCCCCAATGCTTTGTATAATCATGTACGGTTGATTATATAAAATGTTATTGCGTGAGGTGGTGTTACCTTGTTGCCACACTTCTTGGATTGTTCACGAACAATGATGTGTGGGGTTTGACTTTGAGAAACCCTATTTTCAGAGTGCACACCCAACTCTTGAAACGGACATTTCAAATATGCATAAGACACGCCAACTTAAGACGGTCACGTCTATGTCTTTGATCAACAGCTTTAGTTTCGAATTTTTCTTTTTGTGCCCATGATTGGATAGGTTGAACAATGTGTCGTTATGGTAAGAGTTGCCATGTTACCCTCCAAGCAATTGAATTGATCTAGTATTTTCTGGTTTGTTTGTGCTGGGAAAAAAAATACTATAAGTCTTAATTGTTTTCAAAAAAATTACATAGTTCTGTCTTGAGAATGTCAATAAAGGTAACTTAAACAATGTTTTTCCGTGTAAGGCAACGAAAAGTCATTGTGTACATATAAAAAGTTATCGTGTTTTGATCACGTTCGATACCTCGTAAAATTCCACAATGAAAATACTGTTATATGTTTTCTTTCAAATAAATAACTCGCGCTAAAGACAACCGTTTTGTCGCGTCATTAACGCAGTATAATCGTTACGGTCTCTTGCAGCCATCAGTCCCACTAACACTAGCTTGAAACCGGCTACCGTAATTCATTCAAGCCCACAAACAATGAGTGCACGCTGTGCAAGCGGAGTAACAATCGAACAATCGGAGGTGTGCTCCCACTGGTAATGAGGCGCCCACTCGCAGGACTTATACGTCTTCAGGGAAGTGGAGACCTAGCACCCACACGTGCGCCCGAACCGCGCAGGAAGCAGCACCGCTATACTGTGACAATTCACCGTTTTATGAGTGTCGTTCAGAATTGTTTAATATTATTTACCTATCATCAGAATCGCTGGGTTTATATTATTTGTAATTTCTTAAGTTTAAATGTATACTTTACTTATTGTTGTGCATATACTAGATTTGTAAACATGGTAACAATGAGTTCGGAAGAACTATATCATTTAACGTTAATGTATTATTAGAGAGTTGTTGTTTTTATTAGGGGGCACACAACACTAAGGTTATTAGTGCCCGTTTTATTAGAGAGGGCCTCAGTGTTGAGGTCTCCAAAAATATAGAATAAACAGCAAAAGACCTTATACACGATTTCGTTGTTTATTATTTTCATTACTTGTCGCAATTGTTTGAGCTTTTTTGTGCCAGAAGTTCCTGGTGGAAATAGTTTTAAACGGTTTCGAATCCATTAATATGACAATTAGTTATTTGTATGCATAAGTAAATGGTAAATTTAGAGTTGTCCTTATAAGTAACGAAGCACATAATAAGCAGTAGAAAATGTACCCCACGTTAAATCAGTTCTTGTAATTGAGATGGTATCGAGACTAGAGTTATTTTTTGTTTTACTCCGTTTTTTTTTGGGGGAAAAAATTTGGGGGGGGGGGGGCTTTAAAATTTTTTTTTAAAAAACCCCCCCAAAACCCCAGGGCCCGGGGGAATTTTTTTGGGGGATTAAACCCTGGTCTTTTGGGGATCGAAAAATATTTGGGTTTTTAAGTTCTGTTAAAAAAGGCCCCCCCTCATGAAAAATTTTTGGGGGTTTTTCCCAATACCTTAAAAAAAAAATTTGGGGGGATTAGCCTAAAATGGGTTTTAAAAAGGGTTTTAAAATTTTTAAAAATTTTAAAGGGAAAAATTTTTTAAAAAAAAAGTCCCCGTTGAGAAAAATGGGAAACCAGGGTGGGGATTTAGGCCCCCCCGGGGGATACTTCATAAAAGGCGGGAATTACCAGGGAACTCCCCCACCCCCCCGGAACGCACCCTATACTTGAAATTAACCGTTATGGTGCTTAGGAAATTTTTAACATTTATACTTTCCAGATTTTTTATATTTTAATTTCACAGTACATGTTATTTAAAACTTTTGTCTAAAAATACCTGGAAATTTTGTTGAAATTTACATTCCCTTAAAGCTAAAGCCGGTTTGAAAACCGAAACCAACCTTTTAGCCCCCTCCCCCATGGGAAACTAAAAATAAAAATGGGATTGTGAAATTTTTAAGGGGGACAAAAACAATTTTTTAAAGGGCCCTAAAAAGGGAACCTCAAAGTTGAGCTTAAAAATATGATCAGAAAAACCCAACAGTTTCTGTTTATTTTTCTTCCTTTTTCAAGTAAGAATAATTTGTCAAAGTTCCTTAAAGCCATAAAATGGGTTTTAAAAAGTTTTAAAAGGGTATCCTAAGAAACCCAATTGGAAATTGTTCTATAATAACGAAATAGAGTAATAAAATGTTCCTCTCGAATCGTCTAGTAAATTGGGTTCTTATTGGTTGCAACGTATTAATCTTTGTATAAGTTTTTACTGAAAGAAAACAAAAAAGGTTCAAAATTTCTTTGATTTCTTTTTTTTTTTCCTTTTTTTGGACATCGTGTTTAGATACTTGTACTCGATTATTTTATTCTAATGGTAAATTTTTTTTACTTTTTGAAATACTGTTGATACGTGTTTTCTTTACCCCTGTACAATTTTTCCATAATAACTCGTGCTAAAGACAAAACGTTTTGTCGCGTCATTAACGCAGTATAATCGTTACGGTCTCTTGCAGCCATCAGTCCCACTAACACTGGCTTGAAACCGGCTACCGTAATTCATTCAAGCCCACAAACAATGAGTGCACGCTGTGCACGCGGAGTAACAATCGAACAATCGGAGGTGTGCTCCCACTGGTAATGAGGCGCCCACTCGCAGGACTTATACGTCTTCAGGGAAGTGGAGACCTAGCACCCACAC
Source organism: Sweltsa coloradensis (assembly GCA_024449915.1). NCBI lineage: Eukaryota > Metazoa > Arthropoda > Insecta > Plecoptera > Chloroperlidae > Sweltsa > Sweltsa coloradensis. The sequence continues at coordinate 665,765 of JAMZAV010000061.1, forward strand.
GTGCGCCCGAACCGCGCAGGAAGCAGCACCGCTATACTGTCACAATACACCGTTTTATGAGTGTCGTTCAGAATTGTTTAATATTCTTTACCTTTCATCAGAATCGCTGGGTTTATATTATTTTTAATTTTCATAGTTAAAATGTGTACTTTAGTTACTGTTGTACATAATAGAATTGTACACATGGTAAAATTAGTTCGGAAGAACTATATCATTGAACGTTAATGTATTATTAGACTGTGTCAGGCTACAGAGAACCACACTTGCCCTGCATTAGCCTCCCTGCCCTATGGGCAAAAATAAAAAAATAAAATAAATAATAGAGAGATGTTGTTATTATTAGGGGGCACACAACACTAAGGTTATTAGTGCCCGTATAATTAGAGAGGACCTAAATGTTGAGGTCTCCAAATAGCATAAATAGCAAAAGACCTTATACACGATTTCGTTGTTTATTATTTTCATTACTTGTCGCAATTGTATGAGCTTCTTTGTGCCAGAAGTTCCTGATGGAAATAGTCTTAAACGGTTTCGAATCCATTAATATGGCAATTAATATTTGTATGCATTAGTAAACGGCAAATTTAGAGTTGTCCTTATAAGTAACGAAGCACATAATAAGCAGTAGAAAATGTCCCCTACGTTAAATCAGTTCGTTTAACTGAGAGGGTATCGAGACTCGAGTTATTTTTTGTTTTACTATCAATCGTTTATCATCTTCTAGTATAAATACGATCATTGAGGACTTGGATTCGAACCCAGGTCATACGGTTCTACGAGGAAGTTATCTTGCCTCATGAGCTACCGACGATACAGGATCATCTCACAAGACATTTTGATTCGTACCCTGCATGATGGTTTGTGTTATGCTTATTTTACAATATCCGTGAAAGCTACCAGCACGTACAGGTTTATGAAATATTTCCCGAAATTCCAACACTTTGAACGCAGCCTACCTACATGTAAACTTGCTGAACAAGTAAACGACACGATGGCCCGTATTGTGGGAGATGATTAGGCAACAAAGATACAATTAGAAACCAAGTAGGAACAGTTGGGTAACGCACTCGCGAACTTAAACATGATTTAGTGGAGAGAAACTAACAGTACGATGGTTACCTATCAGCCTTTGCCCCTGTCTCACCGTATGAATAATATCATTACACAGCTCATTAAACTGAATGTCTCATCAAGGTCTCCTTTATAAGCCCCAGGCTGATCATCCATCATAGAAACAATGGTGAATGTGGTGACATAATACTAGAACATATGTAGTAGATATAATAGCTTGCTGCTCGAAGTACGTCACTAGTAAAGTGTTGGTTGCTGTATGCCATGGGCTTAGCAACAGTATTGGAGGAACCATATTGGTGATATCAAGTAATGTTGCTCTTTACTACAGAAAGTAAAACAAAATAAAGTGGTTACTAATTAATTCCTCCATTGTTGACACTTTCTGGAGTGGAATAGTGTTGGTCCTATTCTTTGAACATGCTAAGTGTTTTGAGATAAGCTCTGCCAACATCTGCATGTATTCATTAACCTATGCTGAGTTGATTGTTTCGAACTATTATTCATTCTTGCTACGAATGATTCTTTGAAATGTAAACTGAAACATATAGGAATAAAAAGTGACGACTTCTGTAACGAATACTTGCTTGTAAGTATATTTAATTATGCACATGGCTGCAATAGTTCGAGGAAAGATACAGTCAGAATCCAAAAAAGCTTTTTCTTATGTTTATGTTGTGAAACCTGATAGAGGTAGCTCACGTAACGCACAATCCCTCATTCGGAGGTCGCGTGTTCGATACCCGTAACCAGCAATCCTGACTGAAAGTTCTTCAGTACATAAGACGAATGCTGGGAATAAGTGGATATTCCCTCACACGATGCCTAGTTGGTTACCTAAAGCGGCCCATGAATAATATTAAATTGTACCTGAACAAGTCAGGTTCCCACGAAAACATGTAAATGTAATGTTGGGACACAATATTAGGTAATAATTTCTCAAACAAAATAAGGTAATGGAGAATACCTATCTACTATACAGGAACGAAGCGAAATGTCGCAAATTAGTTCAACTACATAATATGGTCAAATTTAATTTGACACCCGAACCCACCAAATCATCGCCTTATTGATTGTTGACGTTTCACATCTATGACATTGTCACTGATATTACGTATAATGCTACAACACCCACGACTCACGATTGATAACAAATAACACGATGCATCCGACAATCCCGTAATATCCACAGCAAAATTCACATTTAATCAAATATGCCAAATAATTTAACATTTTACTTAAATTTTAGAAAAAAAAACATTTCTCCGTCGTCTTTTGAATCACTGGTTTATGGGTCGATTAGTAGAGATACGCGTCAATGATTTGCTACAACTTTGCAAGTAATCTCGTTTAATAATTTTCCCTATACTGACTTAACACTGTTTTTGACACTGATTGGTTAGACAACAAATGCAAATACATTTGTATATAAAAATGCTAATAATTACTTTGTAATTGAGTTTTCGATAAATAAATAATAGAAACAAAATTATCGATTGATGATAAGCTATTGTGTTACTAATTTTTTAGTGCATAAGTAAAAAAAATAATATTGATAAAATCAATTGTCTTGGTAATGAATAAAAAATAATTGCGATGTTATGTAATTATTACAGGCAGATGCATTGCTTGACATCCAGTCTGCAATGCATTGCAATTCCTTGTTCCGGCATGTACCGAGATGTGAATCCAAATGATAACAATAGCACCCTCGTGTAAAGTAAAGTAAATGTACAGAGGTACTCACTTCTCGTAGATCTCCTCGTCCCGGTCCCGAGGTTCTAGGAGATCGGTGTACCCACCGCTGTCCACCTTGAAGGTTGCCATGGTACTGGCGGCGACCACCGCTCCTGCCGCCAGGGGCGCTACGGTAGCTGGCGGGGCTAGTACCTGGTGGACGCCGGCGACACTAGCGCCGCTAGACACCACGCGAGGATTCACCACGATCTGGAGGGAGGGGCAAGATTAATTACGAAACTAATTGAAACAAACAAAAAATAAATTTCTTTTTTAAACAGTTCCATTTTCAGAAAAATTTGAAGACATTGTTATCGGATGTTAATTAAATTATATAAATGTTATTATGTTAAAATAAATTATATTTAACATACTTACTAATTAGCAATAACAACATTATCTTTATTATTCACAAATTATATTGTTCGTTTGATTATGATTGTACGTAATTTAAATTATTCATTGCATTGCGATAAAATTTCCAACAGCTAGGAGCCAACACCAGTGATAACTAATAGTAATAGCATTTGGGTGTGTAACACTATATTGATTGATCTTACGAACTTCTTTAGCTTGATTACTAATTAGTTGTTTAAGTGTCTATACTAGCTAAAGAAAAATTTAAATGTTTCAAATTTACCTGCACTGTCTCGAACGCAGTCGGAGGTGGTGGCTCTGGGAGGGATATTCTCAAGGGGTTGTCGCTTGAAGACGGTGGTGATGTCTTCGGACGCCCCTTCTCTTTGACCTCCGAGCTCTTTGGCGCTGGTTCGCTCCTCGAGGGGGCGGTGGACTTGGGGACTCCCCCGACGACTGTGCTCGAAGCCGGCGCCTTGCCGACGTCGTCCCCCGATGACACGCGGGGCGGGGGAGGGGGAGGGTGCGCGAGGTCACTCAGAGGTCGAGACACTTTGTTCTTGGTCGCGGGATCATTTCCCTTCGGTAACTGAACTGACTTTGCCTTCTCGTCGCTGTCCCCGGTTGACTTGCGAGGTGGGGGCGGAGGTACGAAGCCTCCTTGGGGTCGCCCCTTGACTCCGACGCCGCCCTTTGGTTTGGATGCCACCTCCATCTTCCCGTCCCAGCCCCCGGCCGATGTGCGAGACGGGGGTGGGGGCGCAAAGCCCCCCAAGGGTCGCACTACTCCCGGTTTTGTCCCGTTGACTGCCGGGACGTCTTCCTTCTTCCCGTCGTCCTCCACGGGGCTGACTCGGGGAGGGGGAGGGGACGCGAAGTCGCCGACGGACCGAAACACTCCCGAACTGGAGCCGCCGGCGTCGTGACGCCTAGACACCTCGGCTTCGGCCTGTCAACAAGAGATGTCTGGGTGAAGACACAGGGTATAGAAGTCAACACAACCCAATACGTAGAGTCATATCAATATACAAACAAGGTTTTACCACCCACCCGCAGAAAACTCTCGGTTGACATCGAAGTCTAAATAATATCTTGCTTGAAATTTAAATAAACAATTGACTTGTCAAACATTTCTGGTTGTTTTTCTGCCAACACAAATACGTACAATAAAACACAAGTAACAATATTTTACACAGATTTAAGACAAGTTTCATTATTTTACATGCATTCCATTCACACTAATAACAATAATTGTTAGACACTGCACTTCAATTTGTTTTTCCTATGCACATATTTAACCTGTAACTTCTGCACTGCCTCTGTGGGTTAATTCAATTTAATTTTTATCAGTGACCGGCGAAAATTCTGTTGTAAATATGAAATAGCCAAGGAATCAAGGATCTTGACTGTCCATTCCATTCACACTCCAATCAAATCTCCAAGTCATCAGTGAAAGTGGTGCTAAATTAATTAACACAGTAACTTGTTAGTTGTTGGATTCTTATTAAATTGTTTCCAGTGCATAAAAAAAAATAGTAAATAATGATTTCGAATGTTAAAAACAATGAACCCCACATAGAATACCATATTAATTTATTAGTCTTCGCCCATTGAATGTCAGCCCAAGTAGTTGTCGAGTGGGTCGTTGACACTGACTTAAGACTACAGGAACTGGAAGGTAGACCAAAGCGTTTTTAGGTTATTGGGAAACACCTCGGATCGCCCGGGCTTGGTAACCCAGCAAGAAGTGAAGGTGAGACACTATTTTAATGAGGTTACAGTCATTGAACTAGAGCAGCGGACCTACAAATTCGGTAGTCCAACTTGGTCCGTATAGGTAATTGCTCAATCAAGTTCTTAATATCTGATTGTTTTGGATGAGCGTAATGAGCGTGACGAACGAAGCGAAAACTTCAACGTGACTTTGGTGTTTTTTTGTTTGTTCTGTAAGTTTTTCTATATTTGGGCGTTTATTCACTCTCTACCGGTCAAAAGACTATTCCGCGATTGTAATCATATTTTCAGAGAACCTTCGAAATCTCTAAATTGAGAGCTGCCAAGTTTTCAAGTACAATCAAAGAGATATTTCTTTTAAATTTCTTCATTGATAGCTACCACCTTTTTAAGAACAATGAAAGAGACATTTATTTTAAAAATTGCTTCTCTTATAAGAAGAGAAAGCCTTTGTCAAGCTCATGCTCATGAGATGCACATACTCTCGATAACCCTCTTCGCCCAAAGAGACGAGGTCATGCTTTTGAATATTATGCTAAAGATAGGCCTACTAAAGATGACGAGAGAGTTGAAAACGATTTTATAATTTTTATCTCATGCACAACAGTAGCTTACTCCAAACAACGAGTTCTTAAAGTAAAGTGCGACATTTAGTGGTGGTTGGAGAAGACGATACAATACTGCAACTGACCATATCGCGATCAAACGCCTGAATATGTGTAGTTGTGCGTCATGTCACCAGTCCACAATATCCAAACTCATCATGAGTATACTGAGAAAAAATATAATTAAAAACGAGATTTTGTACCTTGGCCTTTACGTCAGTATGTACGTGTTGTGAATTGAGAAGTGATCCAAAATGCAATAAAATACAGTTATTTCCCAATGCTTTTCGTATTCTAATATCGTTTCTAGTAATGCCAAACAAGAATGTGTAAATAAAAGTAAACGTCTACCTATTGCCTGGTGTTGCTCCAACCCATGTGATAGGATGACCGTGCAACTCGTCTGCCCACCGTCTCCCGAGCGTCTGGTGTAGTTGCAGACCCTACCCTCCCCTCACATGCTGCACCAGCCATGCATGGCATTGTCTTCCTACATCTAGCTCCGGTCAGAACGAGACTAATTCTATCTTATTAGCTCCGTATTAGTCCACCTGTCTGTCGGCATGTTGGAAGTCACGCCATCGCAGGAGATACGCAAACACAGATGTGAGGAATCGCAAGAAGAAAATTAGAGGTTTCGAATATTAAACTTTCATTGTGTTGTCAAGCACATACGGTTGAGACGAAAACTTATCCCCCCCTCTGGAAAGAAATCATCGTGGAGTGAGATGACTGCTTCTAGTCCTAATTATAAGAAACATGCACGGAGCAGTGAGTACAACACTAGAGAAGAGAGGGAGCGAAGTACGTCGAAGAAGAAACCTAAAAGAAACCAATCCCTTTCTTCCCCCAAAATAAATTATTGTTTCTCGCTTAAGGCAATGCCAAGCATGGTTCAACCGGATTCTCCGCCAGGATCGCATGATCGGGGTTTGGTCCCAGGATTCTTTACATTGTGGTTCCAGTAGAACTTACACATGGCGGTGACCAAACGTCGATCGTTCTGCGCTCTGATGAGAGATTAGTTTGACCAGTACTATTTATAACTCCATGGTTTGACCATCGCCCTCACTTGGTGTAAATATATTTTCAATTACCCTACAATAAGTCACTTATATATCCACGAGGAAGAAAATCCTACTTATGAAATGATATTCGATGATGATGAATTTCCACAATACATTCTTTGTTTATTTATTTAGGCATATTTTATTAAAAGATTATCCTAATTATTTAAAAAATAAATTATTTATTTACTGAAATGTAACAAAAAACAAGGCAGTGTTGTTCGAGTCACACTGATGACTTCACAAAAAATGTGTACTCACTCACAGTCGTATCTTTGCCTGAGATTAGTAAAGATAATGAGAGAAACATTCTATTTCGTTGCCTACGTCATCGTTCCTAGTAGTCGTGTAGCCACCACGCTGGTATATGACGGGTACCGAGATTTAGCTCTAAACTGTGAAACACTCTTCCATGACGTCATGTGATCATCTCACTGGCTCGTGCAGGTATTTCAGACATTCCACTCACACTTACAGGTGGAGGTGGTCATCTGAGCGGATACCCTGAGGGGCATACACCGCATGCTTCACTTTTATCATTCATGAGTGTACATTCATAAACATGAGAACTTGCCGAGACAAACTTGTTTCACTTTTAAAATATTTGTCGTAGTAATCCACGATGATTGGAAGGAAGGTAGGTAGGTAGGTAGGTAGGTAGGTAGGTAGGTAGGTAGGTAGGTAGGTAGGTAGGAAGGAAGGTAGGTAGGTAGGTAGGTAGGTAGGTAGGTAGGTAGGAAGGTTGGAAGGTAGGTAGGTAATTAGAGTATTTTGGTATCTAGGAAATGATGTCGTACATAGGACTCAGTCCAAGCATACTCTTATAAGGAAAGCATTGAAAACAATCTCCAGTCAGGATTGCCGGAGGCTTGTGACGATCTGTTGACCCCCTGACAAATGTTAACATATACGATGCCAATCTTTCGTCCCCTTTGCTAAAACGAATGTGTTACCCTTTCTTAGTATAGCTAACTTATGTTGAAGAAAATACCAGCACAGACATATCATAACATCCATACATCAATCATCGTGTATCATCAACATTCTTTCTAGAAGGACTTATATACCGAAATAATGATTTTTCAAAAGTGAATAATTGACGATATGTAGAATATTAAACGATAATTGTAAAGAAAATTGCATAACAACCCGAACCAATATATATGAGGTACATGGTAACAGCATATTTTTCCTTTTTATAATTCTCCCTTTTATTTGTACCAATTCATATTTCGATTAAGAAAAAAAATCGTATGACTAAATACATTTCTAATATTTAAGCAGCCTAATCTGAGTGTAGTTGTGAAATGTGTTTGTGTAGAAAGAGCCGAAGACAGCTCCGACTTCTAATGAGCTATAATCTGGAACTTGCCTAGAATAATAAATAATTAGTCCTGTCCAAACTAACGGTAGGTTCGAGCTATTTACGAACACTATTAGACGCGGAATGTGGATCATTATTAATAATATCGGTGCAACTCGATAGAATTCCGAGTGTTATAAGCTATTACCGACTGCAGCGTAACGGGATTGACATTCATACCGTGTAACATATTTGATTCTTGGAACAACCATGATTATACGTCAGACAATGGATGGTCAACACACAACACACATGAACATAAATAGATTTACTAATACTAATTTGTTTTGTTTTGTATAACGAACTTGTAATAATGTTGTTTTTGCACAACTTGGTGTATTTGTATGTAAGAAAATAAATTAAAATAAATATATTTAAGAAAATAAGCTTATCAACCAGCACAGATATCAGAGTACCAAAAATAGGGAGCGAAGCTATCTTTTCAACAAATTGTCGACGACGAGCACACACGTATTGGTATGTCTTGGTGGAGGTGCCGAGTTCACGAAACTGCCCCGTTAAAAGAGCTAGCCCCACCCCCCTCACTCCAAGGGCCATCTAAACATTTTATCATCCTATGCAAATGAAGGTCATGTTCGGTTTTAATCGAGAGACGTGACACACGCATAGACGGGCATAAAAGTAATGCAGAAAGATGATTGAGCTGTCTCATGTTTTGCACAAATTTTTGTTAGTTCTTAGAGTATATTGGTGAAAAAATATTTGAAGCCATTGCGAGCAAATCAACAATATTAGCCCTACTAACAATTACATATTTAAATAACCGTTATTTCCGGTGTAGGCCTACTTATTTTGTTATTATGTTAACCTTATTTTTTGATTACACAGCTGTTTAAGTTGTCAGTTATTTCTACGAAGGATATTGCATAACTCACGTAATATGTCAGTCAACCCGATTATTTACAAACAATTAAAACATCGGGGAATGCACACACGGGGCTTTACAACAACGTGCACAGTAGTTCATATTATTAGGCCCGGGTTCGATGTCCGCCATCGTCAATCCTGACTGAATATATTTTTTTTAAATTTCTTGCTGGAAGGAATGTCTCTTTTCAGGTGTCTAATTAGGTACTTTAGAGCCCGAGGTGGGTCTAGTTGCGATGGTTGGGTCTAAGAACTGTTTAATTAAGAGGACCCAATCCCTAACGAACTACTCAATTAACGTTTGTAGAAAACCTTGTAAGAAACTTTCATCCAGGATTGCCGATGAGGGGTTTGAACCCAGGACTTCACGAATCAGAGACACACTTGAAACTTGAGCCACATCTGTCTCCATGTCTGACTGAACAGTGTTTCTTCAGTCAAGCGAATGGTGGCATCGACTCTTAACTTCACACAATCTTCGGCCTTTTTCAATTGTTACTTATATATTATAACATAAATTATTGTCGTACGTGAACGTGACAAGTGTAAATTGAGTGTTATCAAGTGAACATTTTAATCGACTCTTGCAAATTGCCGACAGTCCGGTTTCTAGTTGGTCATTCTTCGCTCATCGATGGTGTCGGTGTCGGCGCCTACAGGGTTGGTTTGGTCTGCTTTAAATGTAATGTCCCCCAATGAAAATCAAAGTTCTGTGACTGAGAAGGTAGACTAAACACAATTTTTGTTATTTCTTAATGTATTTATTTATCTTGTGCGATAGATGAATGAAAAAATTGTAGTAAATAGTAATGTGGCAAAACAATATATTACAAATGTGTGATACTTTTATTTTGACATCGAAGAAGGTGACGATTGTTTTTCTTAAAATCAAGAATTTCTTTGACCTGTCCTGGATATTTTCGTGTTTTTCCCAGAACAGATTCCGGGAATTCTTTCCCGATTCGTCTCGTCGCATGTTATTGGTCATTGATTATCCTTGTCGTGACCTTAGCGATCGAATATTCCGTCATCACCTACATCCTGGTCCGCTGAGGTAAACAAGCATCATCAGAACCATGATCAGAACACCATCACACCTAATGTTGATGGTGAGCCCGAGAGCAATGCAGTTCCCAGGCGGAGGCCAGAGGCGCGCATGCGTCACGAGGCGCGCGCACGCGCAGGTCAAGGCTGGCTCAAGGACGCACGCGCACACATCGCAAAGATCTGACTGATGAAGATAAATTTAGAGACTCCGAAAAACAGACTAGAGGTGTTTCTAATTCCAAGCAATTAAGAGAAAGCAGGTATTCATAAAAAATATACTTCAACATTTTCAGCCAAGTCAGTGTCACTTGTTGGTGCCATGGTATTTTATTTATTAAAAACAAGAATGAAAGAGCATTTTTAATTGTAATTTAAAACAAAATTGATTGTAGAAAATGGATTCAATTTTCATATATTTAGAATCTGTAAAAATGAAAAAAAAATCGGCATTTTCGGACTGATTATGTTACATGTTGAAAAACAGGGATCGTAGCAACCTAATCTAAAGATCGTCGAAGAAGAATACAAAAATAAATAATTCGCCGCGCGTTGACCTTTTGGTGGAGGAGCCGGGTACGCTTTCCGCTTATGTGTAATCCGCGAGCAGTATCCAGTCGTTAGTTTCAACACGTCATAAAACTATCAGATTCACGTTTGATAAATGACAAACATGTTTGTGTAGGAAACTCTCTCTTTCTGTTTATGTTCTCCGCTCTTGTTGACGAATCCAGAAACATTCGTCACACGCGACATTGATTTATTGACAACGACAAACAAATCGCTCCCGTTATCTGTCTCGGCTACCTGAGCTCAAGCAACGGGATTAACAAGAGATAGGCGAATATATGTTGCTCAAGACCAAAGATAATGACGCATCAATCTTTCAAACAACAGCTTTTTGTTTGTTTTAGGTTCTAAATAATGAGGACGGCTTTAAATACTCGAAACACAGAAAGGACCTATGAAAATAAATGTATTCGACTGATATCGGTCATTGGTCATGTGTTTGGTCTACTTATACTGAACAAGCACCGGTACGGGAGTACCCAGGATAGGGAGCTAAGCGTCTAGCTATTATTATTATTGTTATCAAGATTTGAACACAAGAATGAAGATTCGCGTTCGGTGGTTTCTTCTGCAAAAGTTTGATTACTCCCTGATTTGCTGTTCCTGATGTTTGGCAAACCTCATTTATAATCATTTTAGTGGAATTGTTTAATAAATCATTTTTTCTTCTTTCTTTTCTTCTTTGTTTTTCTTCCCCCCCCCCCCCTTATTTGGTTCATTAATAAATTGCATTTAATATCCTTTTTGAATTTGTTACCAAAATTATTGTGTTTTAATAGAAAGTTATTGTAATAAAAGTATTTCAAATATTTACCTAACTGTTAGTTCATTGTTGTGTCTGCTCTGCATCTATACAAGTAGATTTATTTTGTAGTCCTCCTTTGTAAATCAGTCTTTAACCTTATAGAATAGACGTTAAATAAAAAACCTTTAAAAAAATTAAAATTAAAAAAAATTAAAATTAAAAAAAAATTAAATGTTTCACGCTAGTTGGAGCCTTCATCAATGGTGGGGGTGCCAACTGCCGAGTACGTGTATATACTAACTTTTTGGACGGCTAGTTACTCCCTCCTATCCACTAGGTTCACACAAATAATTAATGATCATATTAAAGGAATTTGTCGTAGACGGACGGACGGACGAACATGAATGAGGAAAGTGATGCATGTAAGATTGGTTTGCTTTTTAATAATCAATTCCATGAAACACTAGCAAGGACGGAATACTTGACTGTTATGAAACACAAGATAAAATATAAACAAATCTCACACGGGACTCGAAGCCATTATCCTATCTGGTTGGGTTCTGAAACAGCGACAATCTACCCGGTTGTCTGGCAATCTAACCTTATAGCGATATGTTATACTGATGGAGAAATCGCAAACTACAGATAATTATTACTTGGTCGCAGTTATAGAGGAGATGCAATACAAAAATATTATAAGGGACACGCTATTGGACGGTAAGATCATGTAAGACTGAATAATGTGGTGAAGTACGGCAGACGCATTGACAACATCATTATAACGTCTCACTTTTTGTACAGCTTGAAGAAATCACAAATAACGCGTAATTATTTCTTAGCCTTGGTGGAAGTTGCTGAGAAGAGGCAATTAAATAAATTATTATATCCATGTTATTGATTGCTGTAGGATTGATGAATGCGAAAGACACAGTTAGATCAACAAGAACACTTGAAGCGTGCTTTCAATAAAACCATTGGGTTTATAATATTAAAAGCTCAATATGCCTAAACAGTATTATTGTTGACGTCATGCGTCATGGCCGACCCATGACAGCGCCAAGTTTCGACTCCAAGCAAACCAATGGTAGGATGTTTCTGAGGGTATCTTCAAACTGTTCACCATCACGTATTTTACCCGATGAGTGCAAGAATGTTATTGTCATTAAATGTAGGCCTAGTAGGCCTATCTTATCTTACTTCTACGAATTTAAAAACACATCATAGATCGACTAATACAATCTCATACCAGTGCCTATCATTATTGTGTAATGTTTAAGCTATGCAGCATTGTTGTATTTGGGTATACAGCAGAAACCTAAGATTGTTTACAGTCTAATTCGTCGTTGGTAAGGGGAATTAGTGACCACTAATAGTGGATAATATGATAAAACTACTTGCTGGTGAAGATGTGCAGAGCTAGTAAAACATGTTTTGTACTTAATGTCTGTTATTTCCCCGGGTAATTTGTCTTCGAGGTAAATTAACTTAATTTCTTCCCACTCTTGTTCCCAGTGGGAAACAAACATAGTTTGTTTAGACTTCCAGAGGTTGTTGACTTCATCATTCTTCTTCCGAAGCTGTATACATTGGTATTATGTCCCAGGCAAACAACTGTTCATCTTCAGGTGACTTACTTGGTCTACAATAAGTATAGGTGCGTGTTTAAATAGGATTTTCAACTGCAATTTTAGAGCGTTTTGTAGCATCTATTTTTTTGGCTTATTTCAAAACCTTGTGTATGACTTTTTCAGATTTTGTAATTTGAAATTTGTCCATTTAGGTTGAATTAATATCAACTGAATAAAGATGTTTATAAACAAATTATAGATACTATGTAAAATAAAATAAAATAGGTCTTGAAAACTGTAGTTTTAAGTGAAAAAATAGTGCTTTGTAGCATCTATTCACAAAACGCTATTTTCACGTACCTCTAACAATGAGGTTTTATTGGTCTCAGTCACAGAAGTCAGTTTTTGACTGAAGAAATATTAGGAAATAACTTTCCGTCAGGGTTAGCGGTGACGTTTGTCCCGAATTAGTTACGAGCTACCTCTATTGGTGATAGAAACCAGGACTTATTAACCAGATACAGACACAAAACAATTACAACACTGGACAATAATAGCTATTTAATCATTCTGATACGTTTTATCTTCAATCATATTTCAGGCATCATTTTGCAATTTACAGTATGTCCACATTCGATATTCACATTCCGAATTGATTATTAACTAAGTTCTAGGTACCAGACAAATAGATCATGATTATAATCATGGCGTAAGCGCGTTTATCACGTTTTTATACAGATTCATACATTCCTGGGCCATGAATGGGGTTCTTCTCCAACTGAGTTTATACTCGAAACGTAGTTATTACGAGTAGAATGCAAATAGTTACAGAGAGTAAATTCTTGCGCAACGTACTATAGTCATAATATGAAAAACTATCACCTATGATGTAAAAAGTTTGAAATAGACAATCACGTATTTTCTTGCATTCATTACGATGTTCTCCACATGGCTCAAACTAAACAAATCATCATTAACTCATTGCTTGAACGAGACATTTCTGGTCAAACCAGGATAGGCAGGCCAGGATTTTCTTCAGGGGCGTTGGTTGGTGGTGGTGGTGGTGGTGGTGGTGGTGGTGGTGGTGGTGTGGTGGTGGGGGGGGGGGTGAGGGGGGGATGGGATCTTTAAAATAACCCTTGAACATTCCCATTCGGTACTAAGTAGTTCGAAGTAGTTTTTTTAAAATCATTTATAGATGTTTGATGAACTTGATATTTTTCTTATTTATACCGAGCAATAATATACTACCCAACTATATTTGTAGGTATACTAAGGCTTGTAACAGTTTTTCAGGGGTACTCCGTTAACCTGTGTGTATTGTATACCCACCATCCCCATCACAGCACTGCTAAGTGTTTACCTGAATGGGTCAACCTATTCGTGAGCAGGATTTTAAACGATACTACGGCGATGATATAATTTAACAAACGTAAGTTGTAAGAATACGTTATTTAAGTAGGTTACAGACTTAATCGTTTCCATAAAATTACCTTCGGGGTCCATTAAAGAGTCAGGAAAGTGGACAATACCTAACCGAAGTGTTTACATCTTGCGTAAATGAGATAATACACACCACGCGGCTTATACAACGTTTCCGGCACAAATTGAATTAATTACTTTGAGAAATATAACATAAATTATAGGTCTAGGCGTAACCATATACACATCTCGCAACGTTTGTGTGAACTTAGACTAAATGAATAAAAACGTGTGAAGATACAAGCCGAACTTTCAATTTCTATTCCTATTATGTTCTGCGATATGATCGTAGTCGCTCGCATGACTGTGCCTGTGGTACTTCCTTCCTGATGGCCTGCTATTTGAATACGCCGCCGTCGTCATGTCCTGACTCCCTAGACGTCGTAAATATGATTGTTTATAATATAATGTATTGGTGTGATATTCCGATCAAACATTCAGACAGCTAAGCTTCAGAGCAGATACACAGACGTGGTTCAACGTGACACGAGAGCATTGCATTGGAGAGGTCACGCTTCGATTCCCGGCACTGGTAATCCACATGCACTTTATGAGTGTTACATATGAAGTCATACGAGGGTGTGTTTGGATCGAATAAATACAGCGTGATTTTGTGGCAGGTTAGACTCGAATTCCAATCTATCAACTAGTAATATACTGACAAGATAGGTCAGGTGTTAAGTGCGAGAGAAGACGAGAGGTCACAGATTCAATACCCACCACCAGTAATTCTGACTGAGTAAGTCCGCTTGAAAAGACTGCACATTCTCCCCAAAACACCCAGTAGACACCTGAATAGAGGCACGCACTCGATCGTCCCTGTGCAGGTTTTCAATGAGAAATTCAAATTTAATTAAGTGCACTAAGATTATTTTAAGATAGTATTAGACCTGAAATGATCATACAAATAAAAGAATGAGACTAACAAATAATATTATACAAATAAGACAAAACTTGCGACCAACTAAATTTATTTATTTATTTATTTATTTATATATTTATTTATTTATTTACTTATTTATTTATATAAGAGTCTAGTACGCAGCACCAGTACTATTTTACATAGACAATCCTAATATAATATATAAATAAAGTAGAAATTAAAATTACATAATATACCTACAAATTAACAAATAATTATGTGGTGATGAACAATAAAACAAATAAATCAAAATTAAAAGTGCAACAAAACATGTAAACATATTTACAGAAATGTGTTTATAAAAGAATAGAGGGGGAAATACTAATGACCTTCAACTGCAGCCCAATCACGGATTGATTTTTTAAAAGAATTAAAATCAGAGAATATGTCGAACTTTGGTGCATTAGGAAAATTATTATAAAATTAAGTTTTACACGCTAGGTGTAAATAGGGAGGTAAGCTAAGGACACATAAGCTACTTGAGACTGCACTCGACACATTATACAACACTATACCAATAGGTGATTTGTTTACAAGGTTTTTCATTGAAGCAATGCAAGTTTAGAGTGTAACGAAGTAAATTTCATGGCTATTTGTGAAATATCATTTTTAAATTTCCTCTTAAAATATTACAACATTGTTGAGGTCGTCCCTGGCAGAGCCAACCCATGGTACAAGAATATTTTCTGTGGTAAGGTAGAATATCATTGGATCATGGGGCCTACCCACCTCAGGAGGAACAATAAGACTACTTGCTCATTACATCACTCCATCTCGACGATAAAAATTATTAAGGCATCGTGCGTGAAATAATTACTGGATCCTAAAGAAAATTATACAGTAATTATTAATTATTACTCTGGACGTGTTCTGAAAGTCGTAATTGGTGCAATCATACCCGACTAATCCTAATAAAACGAGTTATGTAAGCAGTATATTGCATGGTCATAACTCAGTGTCGATTAAGGTAGTCTTTCGATCACTACACTAATTAAACGTGTGACGTAGGCAAGATTCTAACCTTCGATGCAACAATGAAGGCATCGGCGCGATACCTGCTGGTAACATACATGCATTACAACTTTACGTAATCAATGATCAATGAAACACAACAATAATACAATAGTAGACTGGTGTTACAGTAGCTATCGGCCTAATTTAATTAAACATAGCTACGGGACGGCATAAATTTTGATCGCCTTAAACGACCAAAACGATTTTTAAATTAATTTTGAGTAGATAAGTATGCCCATTATACACGATTTTGATGTTTGTTTGTGATGTATATTTCAAACACATTACCGCTTACAATATGAGGGTTGGACGACTGATTTTCTTTAAATAAATAAATAAATAAATAAATATTATTTAGAGTATACCCACTCAGTTATATAACTGATTTCAGTGGGGGACTTTAAATTATTATACTTAAAAGACAAAACTTGCGACAAACTAAATTTATTTATTTATTAGGTTAACATATTCTTGTCTATATATTAAGATATTTGAAAAGTTTTGTCTTCAATATCCAAACCTATGATATTTTTCTACCGTCGGTAATAATACTACCATTATAGCGGGAACATGTTACTATATATAGGAACGTGTTCTCCCCAAGACCTAGTAGGAGAATGGAGTTATAAATAGTACCGTTGCCAGCCATGTTGCGTTTCATGGTAGGAGTATCTTGGTTGGTTCGAGTATCGGTTGACACAGAACTTACTTTCGGTAGCCAGAATGATTAAACAATTCGATCAATAACAACTTCCACATACACATATACAAAATCCTCAACCGGAACCTTTGTTGTTCATTGTCTAGGTGACGCAAGCAAACTTCTAGCAACGATTATTTGCAATGACGAGCATGAAATGTTTCTGTTGCAGAGTCGTACAGATAATTGTTTCAGTATCAGCATATAGTTTATTTGCATACCCTAACTAGCCTTAAAACAATATTATACCCTATATGTAATATTTTACACATATATTAAACTTTATTATGTTTCGAATGCTGTTGTATATTGTGTACAAGTCACAACTCTTGCTATACTTCATAAACGAATTTTTCGTGTTTTATAAAAAATATGCTAAGATTTCCTTGCCATATCCGTCCAATGCTAGTCCCTCCTCCGCCATTTTATCTGATTTATTTACTTATTTATTTATTTATTTATTTATTTAATGTCTATTATCCTACTCAGTTATAAGACTGACTTAACAAAGGAGAACAACTAAATACAACTAATCACTAAAATGCTGATACAAACTAAAAAAATTAATTGTTGTTAAACAAAGTTTGGAACAGTTAACAACAAAATCATTACTTAATTTGTATTGAAAAAGGTAGGTGTACGCTATAATGCGACTTTATAATATATTATATGCTTTACAAACTCGCCCCCGCCCCACACACAACAAGGAGGAGTCTACTTATTTTAGATTCCCAAATTCCCTGACTTTTCCAGATCGAAATACGTATTTTTAAAGAATTTAAATTTTGTTGATTGAGAAAAACAAATTCCTATATTTTTTTCTTCATCGTTACGGTTAACAATGATATTACATTAAATTGGGGATCCGGGGGCTTGGCCCCAGAAAATTTTGATTTCATATACTCTATTTGGGGAGTTTTAGAGATTTTTGACATCCAGAAATATAACACGGCGGTTAACACGTCGGTCGACAACAATTTCAACTATAATAGAGATGTATAGAAATTTAGACAACAATTTTGATAACATATTTAAATTGGACATTAATAAAATTAAAGTTTATTTAATTAAAATGAACCAAATATAAAAAAGGCTTATATATCAGGCTTCTTACTGCACTAGCTACCATTGTGTGATACTTGGGAAAAATAGTTGAACAAATTGTGTAATAGGTTCATGATTCCGGCCCTTGGGTACATATATACATGGGGGAGTATTTAGGACTTACTATACAAAAAGTTTGTTTGCTCTTCGTATGTGGCACGGCCGAACGTGTTTTATAGCCTAGGCGTGTCTCAACGACATTATTGTTTATTTGCTGACTAAGATAAACAGAAATGCAAACACCAGAGTTATGCAAAGAATGGCGAACCTCAAGGACGAAACATTGCGATTATTGTACAAGATAAGAGAAAGAATCTCCGCACGGAGTCGAAGATAAGGAGAATATGTTTCTCCATAAGTCAAGTCTAAAGTCAAAACAAGTTGAAGATGGCAAGAAAACAACAGTCAAACTTATTCGGTTGAAGCTTTGGTTGAAGAGACAATAACAAGATGTATAGACGAATAACAAAATAATATGGACGAATATAGCATCTGCATATCATTAAAAAATCGAAAAATATATACACAAATAGTACAACTATATTTATATCCATGATCGAAAGTACTGTTGTGTTCAAATTTATGTTATATTTTCGGAAATAGCTATTAAATTTGAGTTTTAACGACCACGGATGATAATTTGTTTCCTATTATTGCCCTAGCTCTAATACACGACTAACGGTGTAAATAGTAAGTTATTTCAAAGTCACGTTTAGATGGCCCGGGGTCAAATGAAGAGGGGATTCTGCTGTTTCTTCAAGGTCATGGACGTCGGAAAATGAAAAGTGCCGCTTTATGACAGCGAATTCGCCTATGTCTACAAGAAACCAACACACATAACAATAGCTACTTGGCTATGCACACATTACCAAAAAGCGTTATCTCGACTCTCTTAGACGCATTGCGTCTCTCATTCTCTTAGATCTCTTTCGACCAAGCTTCGCTCTCTTTTTCTCCTAGACGCTAGGCGTCTCTCTCCCCCCACCCCGCCACTCCCTCACGCTCCCCCACCAACCTCCATCTCTCGCACAGGCATTAATCCTACCACTATAAGACAATACTCATCAATCAATGTCTTCGACGCTGGGCGTCGTTCTCCCTCTCTTAGACTGAGGCTTCTAAAACCCGACTTACACCATGTACACCTTCGACCAAGAGTATATCAAGGGTTTCAGTTGTATCTACCACACCCAGCCCTTGATTTACTCCTGTCCGAGGGTGTAAAACGCACTTAACACCCTCGGTACACTAGGTACACTAGTAAGTACTTAGCACACTCGGTACACTATAGCACTCACCGGAGCCTTGGTCGCCTTCATCCTCCACTTCATCATGGAACACTGAGTCTGCACTTCCTCCGCCACCAGCTCGCCTTCGAGCCTGGGAACTCACCACAATAGCCTAATGATTGCCACTCTCAGGGCATATCCATTATTGTGCGCGAGATTATGTAACTACCGACTAATTATACACACAAACGAAAGTGTTGGGGTGCAGTTATTATAGCCGTCCTCACTGACAATCACATAGACACGAGTCCAGACTTCGATTGTTATCCTCTGATGGCAATCCAGCTAACTATTCGATAACGCTATCAGTCGGAGGAGGGTGAGGGGGGGACGTTATCAAGTCTCTTATCAGTATCCTTGATAACACGTTCGGACATTATCTACAAAAAATAACTTAAGGTTTTAACGGTTTGTGACGTCGTTCAGAGCGAAGTTCACTGTTGCATTCTTCGTCGTAATACACAAACACAATCACTATCGTATAGTAATATTATTCAGACAATGCTTGAGATGAGAGGTAAGGTGAACGTCCATGTGAATGCGGATACACGACATATGTTCTCACACGATACAGTATTTCTCAACATCCTCACACTTCCGAGAAACAACACGAGAGAGGGCACCAACACTTGTTGCGCCTATATTTCAAGCACCAGCACTCCCGACTGAAGGCCGAGTCAAGTTCGCCTCTGCGTGGATTTGATTCTTCATCTGATGCTTAATTTGTCGCAACATATCAATTTAAAAAATTGGTCTTCGAGGCCAATGGATGTGTAATCTTGCATTCTTATAAGAACAGATGTTCATCATTATATTTGTAAAGTCTATTCTTAGGCTAACACATTCTCATTTTGAGCTTAAACGCAACTATCACTGAACCGTCTGTGACTATATCCTTCAGTCAACATATCACGGATGGAACACTAAATATTGCGAGCAACACTTACAAGATTGAGAAACTTGTTGTAGGTTAATTGTTAAAAACTTCTTACTCTCTCGCAGACACGATGGTCGTGTTAATGTCTTTATTAGTATTTAATTTCAATCTGTGACAGTCCTAGTACCGCAACGCGAAAACAAAAGAAGTATGCAAAGATTAGTCAGTTGAATGACTCGGAGATAAGCCATACACGCAGCTAGCAAACACATGCGTGATTGCGCAGTTTCTGTGGAGGGGGCGAACACATCATGTTTACCTCCACTACGTCATTCACACGTGACATGCAGAAAATGTGTCGCTCTCATGACACTTCTCTTGTCAAAACAAACTAAACTGTCCTTGCACACTCAACTTCTTTGCAAATTACAGAAAATTACTTCATTACAACAATTATCTTCACCAAACCATTTCTGGTATTCGCCACAGCGTGAAAAACACAAGGACATGGTCATGCGCTGAGTAAAACACAGTTTAAATTAACATTTGAACACCTTTAATGCATTTTTATTAAAATATTTACTTAATAATAATATGTTTACATTCCTATTTACATTGTCTCAAAACTAATATTTATATCAAACCTAGAATATAATGTCACGGTATCTAATGTAACACCATTATAATATTGCTCCATGTACAAACATAAACGACATCCTCTACATTGAAACTAGAAACAGTTTATTATATATTTTTGTTTTTTGTTTTATTCGTACTCGGAAGAAGCTGACAACGACACGAACTGGTGCACTCGGCGTGTTACTGTTGGCGTGAACTTGCTGACCTACGTCAGCATATTTCACAAAAATAAAATAAATATACACTTTTTAGTATTAACCTTTTAGAGATTGTGTTCCAAATAACACACACAGTTTGGCTTACAAATAACGGTCTCAACTAATGGAAGATACAAATATACTCTTGGTTAAAAATATTTCATTATTAATAGAGATTTTACTTTTCATTTGTATTAAAAAAACAAGCAGAATATATACTAATGTGGTTACGAAGTATGAACCCAGACTGGCGAGTGATTGTACTTTAGAGTAACACTGTGGAAGGAATTCTTAAAATTATAATTTATTATCTTTGTCTTTATGGTCGACCCCTATGTGGGAAGGTGACGGAACCCTGGGCCAACTATTTGTTGTGGGGTCTTAGTTTATCTACCACTCACAGGTTACAGGTTGGCCAATTATGTAGGGTTCGTTCTAAATGTGCAGGACTGATCGACCGAGCCATTTGATTGCTAGAGGCATTTGGATGGTAATTTATTGTCCAACATTACCAAAAATATTTTGTTTTTTTCGCCAATGAAAGATTTTTGTTGGCACATTTCGAAATTTGTCTAGTTTACTTGTTATAACCGCATTGGTGTCGTATAACCCTGAATTCAGGGCACCGTTTGGGCTTTAACATATTTTTTAATTCTGGCCACCGAAATTTAAGGTACATTTTTTTAATGTTTATCTTACTTTTAAAATAATACGTTTTCAAAATATGTTTTACTTTTATAGCAAATATAAAGTCTCTAAGCTAAAAATGTAATCGTATTATTTCGTAAGAAACTTGTTAGAGGGAAAATGACAAGCACTAGTAGGAATGAACGGTTATCCTTTATACTATATATTTAGTAATTTCAATGCAAATTTATTTTCGTAGATGATAATATTTTGTAAAGCGAAAATTAACGTTTTTTTTTTAATTAAAAAAAATCCGACTTAAACTATTTCTTAATTAAACATCATTTTATGGCAAGCATGTTGTAGATTGGCCTTTCGAAAATATATAACTCATAAAATAATTATTATTTTCTACAATTCAGAAATTAAAAAAGTCCACCCCAACCAAATAATGTGTATAGTGTCACATCCGAGAGACATTAGAATGTATCAAAGCTCCAGGAAATTAGCAAATTTATTTTCATCAATAATTTAATTTTTACATTGCTATAATATATTTAATTTAAATTGTTGCAGTCGTAGAAAAGAAAAGATAGTGAAAGATCGCGGAAATAGAAATAGCGAACAAATCTTTCAGAACACTTAAAATCCGATGAAGGAGTGAAATAACCAATGATGGGACACACGTGATTAAACATTAGGACGTAGTAGGAGAAATGATCGTAATACAATGTGGAGTATGTGGAAGAAGTAGATTAGGAAGATATAGAGGATATGATGATTGCATAGGCCTTGATATTTCTTTCCTATAGAACATTAGAACTTGTCTTGGCAGTGGAAACCATGATAAACCTTGATGAGCAATCGTGTAGGCCTAAGCAATTTCACAAGATATTTAATATCGATCAAGAATCTTGTGCCACAAGCAAGTAATCTCTGATTGCCATTGTTTTCTGACAGTTACTAATTACGTTCAGGAGATAATTACCCAACTATTTTCAAGCATGCCTGGAACTGTACAAACAAAAGTCATCTATGGACACAATTCGATTAGTTACCTTTATAACGAGTGTCAAAATGTTTATAAAATATTATTTATCATATTATTATTATTATTTATAAAAAATAATTCTCATAATGAATTTATTCTTTCTGGGTCAAAAATTATCATCTTGTTTTCATAGCCTAAGTGGATTAAGTTCAATTCCGTTCTATGTCGTCACTGTTTGACTCTTACTAGTAAACAAACACAACCGAGTGCACGTCGTGGCAAGCAAGAAGAGCCCTGTTTACACCTGACACTTACACACGCGACAAGGAACATACACTAGCCATTTATCTTAAAGCTATAGAACTCAAGTACTAGACACAGATGGTTCACAACAATAGCACGTAACAAAACAGTTCCATTACGAAATACACCAAGGTTTGATGTACACATAAATACAGATATAAAATGTCAATGATATTGACAAGGTGCAATGCGGTTGAAACCAACTAAATGTTTTTAATGTGCAGTGCATCACAAACAACGATTCCAATACCCACCAACAACAGTAATACTACATTAAGTTTTGTTAGAGGAAGGTTCAGCTAAGCATACCCTCAAACACAGGGAAACAGTGGTAATGTATAGACACAAACTTTAAAGGGCGGCTAGGTTTTCGTTTTGAAAGTGGATTACAACCCTGTAGAAACCAAGGTTCCCGGAAGACTGCTAGGAGATTCAGTGGACCTTGTTCAAAACCGAGTCGACGAGGACATCTGAATCTCCTGGTGGAGTTTTGGTGAACCTCAAACTTTGGGTTGAGGACTTAGGCGAGCCAGCACGGTAGTGACAAGTAGGTATAACCAAATCCCTAAAGACAAGCTATAAGGTATTTGGTATAACCTACTCGAATCATGGCAGCTAACCAGCAACAAGCTGCATTTCAAAGTAGAATTATTCAATTTCTCACACAGGGGTTAACCACCTGCAAAGAAAACCAAACACCGCTTAACAAGGTTTGCTTACACCTACTAACAATTACATAACAGAGTTAACATCAAGTAATTCGACATAACATTTGAAGCAGTAGGCCACATATTATATTTCACCACACGTGGATAATATTCTTTATCCATGGTCTGATAATGCTGTTGATACTGGTTCTGTTTAAGAAATATATCAGTCAGTAATTGGACAATATATAAATTCACAAACTAGCTCTAGTATAATAATGAAACCAATGTGATGTGAGCGACATTTTAACTGGTTAATTTGATCGCGTAGGATGTCAGGTCCCGTGATGATGCTGTGTAATAGACATGGAGTGTTTCACTAGCTACAGATAGGAGTATTCCCAGGTGTAAGGGTACTGTGGTACCCTCATTTCAAGTACGTGGCCCTACAGGGAACCATGCATCAACCAATGGAATACAAAGAGCACAGATTTGAAGCCATAGTTGCACTTGGTCAATCTTCTTTTGCCCACAAACACCAACTACAATGTAGTATTGCGTCATCCAATTAAAACAAAACTGCTTGACACTTGCTGCATCACATTTAACAACAACCTTATTTTGGGTTTGTATTTCCAGACCATGAACCTCCACGAATGCTCTTCTTTCATCATTACCACATCATTACAAAAAACAATTTTTAGAACCCAGTGGTGACAATTATCTCAACAGTTTTGATCGTTGTTTCGAATGTGACTCTATGCTAAGTATTCTCTGTCCAACCCAATGCATCTAAATCAAGGTGAGGCATTGGCTGAAAACTTAAACCCTACTCCAAACATTAGAACTGCTTAAAAGTCTAGTTTATGATCGGCGTTCAAGTTGAAGTTGACTCCAAGTTCAACATGCAGGTTCTTATGGACGCATTCAAGATGTCGGAAATACGTTAACCGTCAACTTCAATGTTCAACACGGCCCAACTCAGGCTTGAGTCTTTAACACTCAGAATATTACTCTATTATTATTTTACTCTTACTTATTACAGATGGTGGTGACTGGTTCTCCCTCTTCGTGACACTACAACTCCTCGAGGCTATGGTTCTCATACTAAGAGCTCTCCCGCTATTACCACCATCTTCCGAATACCCCACACATAGTATTTACTCGTATAACAAACCGTCCTACTGACCCCTCCCCATCTCTTATATCTAGTTTGTATTGCCATTGCTTGACCTCAAGTCAGTACAGTTCCATTATACGTCACAATCACTGCAAGTAGTGCTAGCTACCATCGGTTACGTGTGCAGGATGTCTCACTATAATAAACCAACTGATATTTTAGATACATTTTGACTTTTATGATTATGTTTAATTGAATTGTGTATTCAACGAGATTATTTATCTCGTGGAATACTGATTATTGTCTTGATACCATCTTCATTTTATAAATATCAGTTTTTGAAAAAATATTGCAGTTAACAGAATTAATTTGGACGTAAAGAAAGAAAGTGTTTGTAATCCATATGCAATTGTTTGTTTAGTACATCCAATATAAGATTACATTAACGCACCGATAATGAAATGCTAGCAGAGTAGTATCGATCCAAACACTTTATAGCGTGATTAAAATTAATGTAATGAATAATTTTGACTGGAATTAAAATGTTGCATATACAAGATACGAAAGAAAATTACAGGAATTCTTGTTAAACGATTAATTTTAAAGAAGCAAGTGTCATAAGGCGTTTAAAATGTTGACAGTTAAGTAGCATTTTAATTCCCTGTAGTCCTGAATATCGCTTGTGCCAGCTTATTGCAACTGGCAATGGTCAAGAGACATCATACAGTTCACATACTATTTTTAGTTCAGTTGTAGTATACTTCCTTGCACACGAACATACTAATGCTAACCTTGGAGTACAATATTATCAACTACAGCATATTCCCTGAGAGAATTATTGGCAGCACTGGTTAGAACGGATCCAGTTGTGTGGTTGGGTTGGTAGGAAAGAGGAATGAGAGTGAACTGAATGCAGTTAGAAGGGGGTTAAGGCTGTACTAGCAACTAAGTTTGGTAGAAAGATTAAGAGTGGGAGTGGCTTAATACTGTTCCAGCACTTAAGGTTGGGTAGAAAGGTTTAGAGTGGGAGTGGCTTAATACTGTACCAGCACTTAAGTTTGGTAGAAAGGTTAAGAGTGGGAGTAGCTTAATACTGTACCAGCACTTAAGTTTGGTAGAAAGGTTAACAGTGGTAAGGGATTAAGATGCACATGGCTAGAATTTAATTCTTTTGGAGGGTATTAAAAAGGACCCGCTCCTAACTATAAGAACGGGTCTTTGGAGTGGAGAATAAGCCTGGACCCGCGCATATCGACTAACAGCAGCAGCAAATCCTTCTCATAAAATCTTCGAGCTAATCTTCAGGTTGTTATTATTATAGTGCCATGAGGACAACGATGTAAAACCATCGACCACTACATGAAGGACAATAGGGAGTCGGGATTCTTGGCTAGGTCTTACAACTACTTTTAAGATACAGTATGGATACAAGTGTAACTGATCAGCCTTAAGACCTTGTGTGTACTTTCATGTAATACATAGAGGGTTCTTAGTTCTGGCGCCGAAAATATGCACGTCTGACAATATTGATAGTTGAAAGTAAAACCATGTTGCCGGGCGGTAGAACTTTTTCCATTTACGTAGAGAAAAAATAACATGTACGATGGGATTCGGATCCAGAGCAAAGTTTAGTTGTTTATCAGTTGAAAGGAACAAAGCCACTACATAAGCTTCGATCCTCACCCACTCAAAGTTTTACAACTATGAACTCAAACGTTAAGCTTGCTTTCATCCAATGAAAGCAGTGTAGTTTTCTCTACGAATAGGAACCTCCCATTCAGAGTTTCCCATTAACTGTGAGTTTCGTATACAAAATAATGCAACAGTCTTTACATTTAATACGAGATGCGTATTGTGGAAATGTACACAGTTTGTCTGACAAGGCCGGGAGCATATTACACAATCAGCGATCCAGAACAAAAACCCAGAGCTGAAACACATCTCTTACACATCGTACATCGCAAGCGTTTCGTCGTCTTGTCTGAATGCACTTTACACAGACAAACATATTTCCTATTGGCACATTGTAATTACAATTGAGCATGTTGGACTACTAAATGTTTCTCATGAGTCCATATCCACCTTCTTCGGGCTGTGAGTCCGATGTTTCTAACAGTAGCCAACGTTTATAAGCGCATTCTATTCCTATACTCATGATTAAGGTGTATACATAATAATATGTTATTTATATATTTATATTGGTTCGTTTCTATATTTATTAATTGTAGCGTTCGCTCTTAAAGCTATTCTGACTTTTTAACAATTCAACAGAATTATTCAAATTTCAAGTCCTCCGACTACAGGTTTTTAATAAAAGGTCGTTTTCGTCGTGTAATCAAATCATCGTAACCAAGTGAAAAATTAAAATTCAATGACGGATGAATGTGTCAGTAAAAAACAACAACTTTAACTTAAGTACTTAACTGTGGCCATGCCTTATTCGCATTGCATTGCACACCGTGTATCAAGGATTAATCTTTGTCTGTACACCCTGCGCTATGACACTGGGTAACGTTACATAGAGCATTGCGGGAACAGCGCTGTCGTGGCCCGGCGCTACACTATCATAGTACCACACACGGCCACGAGTCGCGCTGCCAGTAACAGATGCAGCGCTCTCGCGGTCTGGCGTTACACTATAGTAGTACCACTCCAGACCGCGAGAGCGCTGCATCTGTTACTGGCAGCGCGACTCGTGTCGCGTGGTGATACTTCAGTGTGAGGGTTTGAATGCAATGAAATAAACATTGAGATTTTAGAGTTCATCGGCCCCCTTCGTAAATGGGCGGCACGCGACTGAAGGGTGAAAAGTATGTGATCTTTGTCCTCGTGCTAACGTCATGATGTGATGAAGTCGTTATGACGCGGAAGACATTTCTGTTTCCAGTCTACTCTATGGAATTGGAGGAAAGAAACAATAATTGAGCTCGCTTTACACCAGACTATTTTCCTACACTCCCAACAACGCACTACAATCATTCACTTACGTGTTTCATGACTTACAAACTTATAACTACTTTTATTATCTTTTCGGTTATTCCAGAGTCCTCAGTGGCGTACTGCTGCCGTGATTCTTCAGTCTCTCGCCACTGGTCATGTTTATTGTAGTCGCGCAATCTGAAACAATTCAACAAGTTAATCACACAATCATCCACTAAATTTTATGTCACCCACTGAAAACCAATTCAGTGACTGATTGGGTCGACTCTATAACGATTTATTTATATTTTTTATCAATCTCTAGTTAATAAAATTTGAAGTATTAGAGTATAAATTGAACTACCCGAAGTATTATTGAAAATTGAATACTGTAAGGGTTCTTTTGCTGGGTGACGGGTGACATCTTGAGAGCGGTTCGCAGAGCGCTCCAGTTATGTCAACCATGAGACATGGAAAATTAACGCTTTTTAAACTCTAATACTTATAGCTTAGTTTAGTTTTACTGTAAATATCCTTCTGAAGCTGGGGAAGGAGAGTGTCGACACTATCACCCTACTAACTAACAAGATGGAGGTTTCTCACCGCTCGTCGGCGACAACGAGTTGAGTTGAAGCGAGGTCGGCTGATTGGCGCTGTGACGGTTCAGCTTGAGCCAATCATCACGCAGGTTGAGATCAGAGGGGCCCCACTCTTCAGTTGACTGAGCTGCCTGACGGATTTTCTGTTAAAACATAAAAGTGAGATTAGCGAGGATAATTTGATTGTCACAAATCCATAAAATAATGTAGAAAGTGTCAAAATCATCACGAATAAGGATCTCATTCTTCGGAAATTTGACCAAAAATGTTCACCCTCTTCAGAAGACCAGCTAGGCATACTGTCTGAGAATAGTTAATGAATAATGTCTAAAGATATCATTTTATTGACAAGATAACTAAATATATATTTTACAGGATGAATATTTGAAGGACAAGCTACAGGTTGGATAAGAGATCGACAAATTGAAACGCTGCAAATTTATTCAATTATCCATGGAATCAACCCAACAGCACACCAAATGCTTTATACAACGTTTCAATATCGCAAATCCTAAGCTTAGTTCCCATATGTATCACTTTTTGTCGTTAGTCCTTTAGTCTGTGTTGTGTGTCCTGTCTTACAATAAAAAAAAGAATCGTGACCTCCGTTTCACTTTTATTTTTGTTTACATCAACAAATATGATACATAACAGTACTGGTGACCCCAATGGTCAGGTGACAAGGCTATTATCACCTAAAGGGAAGATTTCTAGAAAAACCCGGCACCTCCACCAAATATATTGACGGGGTATAATGTTGTATAACTGCAAGTGTCAATCCCTATTTTGGATACTGCTTGGGATCCTGGGGCTGTCACCATTCAAGAGGGATAATTCTATATAACCCTTTCATCCCTGACGGGACTTCCAAGCCCCTCAGTTTTATAGTGGTATAGCATGACTTTTGAGTCCTAATGCTCCTGAGCATATAGATAGAGCTATCGCACATTCACATAGGATATTATTTACGCCTTGTACAACGTTTTTAAACTCTTTAAGTGTAAACAATTAAAAAATGTTGTATTTTGAAAATAATATATAATATAAAAAGGGAAAAATTAGTATCTTGGCCATTTGTACTTGATTTTCATTTTAATTTTTTTTATATATGAGTTAGGACGCTTGTTCTTGAACGAAAATGTTCACAAAAATAAAAAAGCGGGAAATTGTGATGCATACTTAAAACCAAAAAAATTCCCAAAAATCTAAAATCTAAAAAAAAGTTTCATACAAAATTTCTTATTGGGTACCTATGTTTGTTTGATGAATGTAAAAAAGTCCACATTTACACTTTTAAGTTCATGGATGAAAGGTATCGTATAACTGCCAATACACAATAGACGTTCAGGTATTTTAATTTTGTTTCCGTCGTTGACAATCTTTTGATTAGTAGCTTTGCTTCCGTACCCGTGCTTGTTAGAATAGTTGTTAAATGTAAGGGTTATTTTGTGTCTGAAAGGCAAGCTGGAACTAAAAATTACGTAAAACAAAAATATGAAGTTACAAAGTAGTAGTAGAAATGTATTGCTATTACTACCACTGAGATGATAATATTTGCTTAACGTTCCATATTAATGCACAAGAGTAGAGTAGAGTAGAGTATTTATTTGCCATTGGATCGGTACAGTGTACATATATAGGCATTGTCAAAACTATGCTAAAACTAGGATAAGCCTAGTGACTAAATATAATAATATAACAACATCTATACCAATTAAACACAAATAAATATATGCTATATATACAGATCTCAACATAACGTTGTAACATTCTTACTAGTTGCAGGTGCAGGTATCATTAAATTAAAATTAAAAGTTAAAAGAGGCCTGCATTAGTTACATTGGTAATTAAGTGAATGCGTAATCATTAGTAAGCCTATAGGCATTCACAAGTGTATTTACTCACTTAGGAATTCTTTAATGGTATAAAAACTTTTAGCAGTAAGGAACATTTTCAAGTGATGTTTAAAAGAGTTCATTGTGGGGCAGGATTTGATTAGGTTTGGGAGCTTGGCTATTCGAGACGATGAGTGTCAAAGATAACGATGAAGAAAATGTCTTATGCGAACCCACGTCCTCGTACGTAGTGCCATACGTTTCGGAACAGAGCCCTATAATCTTGTGTGCCCCCGCGGACGGCGCTATAACCCCTGAGGTTACCTGTTTGAGCGAAGGTCCCGCCTGTTTGCAAATGCTGACGATGGCCCAGATGGGAATCTGCATGACTGAGAGACAGGCCAACCCCCACCCGACGCCGTCAGCCCAATCCGGATAGTCGTAGTTCTCGTAGCTGAGCGGCTTGTAGTAGACCAGCGACAGCACGAAGATTAGCTGAGGGGGGGAGAACAAGAAAACAATATTATATATTTGTAAACAAACAACTAATCCAAGTATGAAATGATTAAAGGTATTATGATCGCCGAGGAAACTAAAAGATTTACCGTTACGAATAACATTTTGCAATAATGCAACAAATTGAATAACCACTGAAGAATTGTTTTTAAATTGGAATAACAATGGTGAATAATATGTTAAGAATCCAAATAATTAGTGTCTGAAATGGTAAAGACAGGCCGCAATCAAGATGGACATGATAATACCATTTATGAATACTTCACGGTTGTCGTTGGGTTTCTAATCCAAACTTATATACAGACCCTATGAAGTGGTTGAACAAACATTGTCCCTGATCAGGCTGTTCTCTTATAAGATCTTCTTTTATATTTGTACTATACTAGACCTTCTCGCTGATAGAAACTTGGATAACTCAGTTTATTTACCAGTAGTATGACTGGCGCGAACACTGCCCACGTAATCCTCCAGTAGAAGGCTGGCTTGTGCCCCAACATGAACTGCAGGTCGGTGCAGATTCTGTCCAGGCCTTTAAACCAAACAAAAACCAAATTAATACCCGTCACATGTGAAGAATCTTGATCGGGTGACAGTTCAGTTGGTTCAGTTGGTAAGATGTTATTATTCATAACGCACTACTTTAAAGGAATCAAGTGTCACTAAAAACTACCCCAAATTAAGTCTTCCACTCTACCGTGCGAACTGGATTTTAACATGGCAAGATACTCGTGCTTTTTAATTGATTTAGAACATTGCAACAATCTGTAAATATCTGACTTGGCGAATGATAACTTTCATCCTGGGATCAAAAATATTATCTAGAATACATTTGAGAAGTTTAATAATTACTTTTAAAAGAGGCTCTAAGATGTGCCCATGTCTATATTGTTGCTCATCAGACTAGGTTGCGCTATTATAGCTAGACCAGTGTATACGTTCGTTATTCCCTATAAATAACTTTTATATTAAGGATTCTTCAGTAACATCATCACAAACTACACGCCCAGAAATATAGTGATTGTTGGATGAGCGTAGCGAGCGTTGCGAAGATTCCATTCCACTACACTGGAGAAAAAAATCGAATGTTTTTTTTTTCTCCTTCTTTCTTTCTGAATTTTGTCTGTCTGTTACACGATTCGCTAAACCGATATCCGATTGCGATGAAATTTATGGAGGCCTTCGAAATCTCTGAACTAAGAACTGCACGTTTTTGAGCGCATAACTCGAAAAATCTTCTCGTGAAAATCGCAATTTACGATGTTTTTTCGATTTTTAAAAATTCTTCGCTTAACTCTACCATGCTTTATCCGATGTAATGATTTCACAGAACCTTAATTTTATGAATTGATATATTCGTGTGAAATTTGAACGTAATCCAATATTATGTATCATGAAAATCGCTATTTTAACGATTTTTATAATTTCTGCTTAAAACACCTAAAATGCTTCTATCCGATTAATGATTTTTCACAGAACCTAATTAAGAATTATATATTCGTTGTAAAATTGTGCGTAATCGAATAATATTTCTATGAAAATTTCAATATTACGATTTTTCCTTGTTAAAATACGATTAATTAAAAAAAAATAAGTTAATATTATTTTAAATTATTCAATTTAAAAAATTTTCAACAAAGTTCTAATTTTTTCACAGAACACAGAAAATCGCAAAACACTGGCGCTCAATTCACTTAATTACGCATCCAACAACGCGCGGGACTAAGCGTTTTCCTAGTATAGATAAATAGTATCTCACCATAGATCCAGATAAGCGCTATGCACTCTGCTATTGCGATTACCAACACTGCCATCCCCCCTCCGTAGACATCCATAAGTGTTAGCACGTAGTTTCCTCCCTAGAATATCAACACAGATGCATCACAACATGGTTTACTCGGGAACACCAAGACAGTTCAATTGGAGGTGGAATTCTTTCTTCATTGGGATAACTTACAAAAACTTTTGTCAGTTAACAGTGTGAGACTGAGTGGTATATAGTTAAACCAAAAAGCGAAACTACATAATAAACGTTTGGCAGGTTTGCACTTGGTTTGGCAGTTAACTGGCTGTTTAAGGTTTGTTACTTCACAAAAGAAATCAAATTTAAAATGGATCTTCATGAGAATTGGA
Source organism: Sweltsa coloradensis (assembly GCA_024449915.1). Taxonomy (NCBI): domain Eukaryota; kingdom Metazoa; phylum Arthropoda; class Insecta; order Plecoptera; family Chloroperlidae; genus Sweltsa; species Sweltsa coloradensis. The sequence goes on from JAMZAV010000061.1 coordinate 698,425, forward strand.
GGAGAAAGACACAAGTATTCCATTTTATAAATAAAAATGGTATTTATCTTTCAGGGGAGCTAAGATAAGAAGGTTCACTCTCATTAAAGGTTCATCAGCACACGGTTAAATAAAATGAATACTCACATATGTGACGCAGGAAAGCCCCACGAGGTAGCAGAAGAAAGCTGTGGTGGCGCAGAACGCCAGCTTGTGAGTCCGTAGCACTGGGAACTCGTCAGATATACTCGTTAGCACGTTTTCTAATAGGGCGAACTGGAAAAGTCATAACACACAATATGAGGAGGTAGTTTTCCCACCTCTAGAATCAGAGTTTGTGTAGACTGGCTGGTTGGAGTGTGGGCATTAAGTATAAACAGTACTATACTTGCTCCAACGAAAGAATGCAGATGCTTGGTAGTGGTGGGGGTAGAATGAATGCACGGTAAATGGAATCTCACCTTTGTGTATGAAAGAGAAATATTTTTTACCAACGCAAGCAAAAATTATCTGTGCTAGATCACAGAATTCCTCCATGTGCTAGATCCACGCTGAGCTAGCGTGAATTGAGTTGACAAAGTTGTTATGTTGGGAAAACAATTTCGAGTTATCTGCATTCTGTCGTTAGAACCCCTATATACATGCAGGTGGGAATTGATATCTGGCGGTTTAGTGAATCACCCTTACTCAATTCATGAACGATAAATGAATAATATAGGAAGAGGGCTAATTAAAATGCTCTTGGCCCTGGCATAATAAGTAAGAGGAAGGGCATGATGATACACAAGAGATGTCAAGAAGAGGACAGGTGACAATAATAAAAGCGGTATATTACCTGGGAGCAGAACAGAAGATGGAATGTGAGGAGAATGTGGAAGAGCATGAGGATTGTATGAAGCAGACATGAAGTAGTGTGCTATGTACCTCACCTCACAGTCAGCACCGTCATGGAGGGAATTACGATGGAAGAAGGGTATAGAGCACTGCCTCCGAGATCGATGTTGCTCGTGGCCAAGGTCCACTAGATTTCCGCTAGGCTTCGCTGCCGCGCACAGGCCGATGGGCAAGTTCGCAAGATCTCTGCTAGGAGTAGATACAGACAGGGGACCTTGGCTCGTGGCTAACGAGGAGCCCCCAGCAACAAGCCACGAGCAACATTTAGGAGGCAGTGGTATAGAGTAAAGAAATGGTAGAGTATTATGAAGGTCGGCCATGAAGGGTGCTACGTACGTACCTCGCTGTCCAGCCCTAGCACAAAGAGCATGAGGAAAAAGAGCACGGCCCACAGCTGTGGGAAGGGAAGACGCAGCAGGGCCTCGGGGTAGGCGACGAAGGCGAGCCCCGGTCCGTCCTTGACCACGTGGTTGATGGGCACGTCAAGGTCGTAGGCCATGGCGCCGAGGATCGAGAAGGTCACCATCCCGGAGATGATGGAGGTGATGGTGTCGAGCACAGACACGACCAGCGCGTCCCTGAGAGAGGGAGAAAGAAAGAATATCAGAGAGAGAGAGAGAGAGAGAGAGAGAGAGAGAGAGAGAGAGAGAGAGAGAGAGAGAGAGAGAGAGAGAGAGAGAGAGATATTATGACCAGGTTGTTGCTACATGTCACTGTTGCTAACTTGATGTGCAGTTAGAGAGGAGACAATAAACAAATATAATTATCTGCTTGTTACTGTCATGTTCTGTGTCTCGTATTACTGGAGTGACACGTACCTGTAGACATCATTCTTGAAATCGTTGTAACTGCTGTACATGATGAGTCCGCCCATAGATACACTCAACGAGAAGAACATCTGACCGGCCGCTGCCTTCCACACCTGCAAACCACACCGTATACAGTCAGTCAGGACATATTATATCCTTGTGTTTTATCACTGGGCAATGCTCTTAGAAGACATCAAAATCCCTTGCTTGTTAAAGTAGCGAGACTCTACGTTACCCTAGTTGGAGAGGCAGAGAGGGAAATAGGCACTCTTTGCTTGAAATCCCGTTTTGAGGTTCACCCGTTCATCCCGAAACAGTAATGTATCCATTTATAAATGGTTATTGATTGACAACATATGTTTCAGCTTTTGTTGAATAATATGAATCGAGAGTATGGGGTTGTCTAAGAGTTAGCAACTAATTCTACTGGTGCATGATGATCAGTTATGATGTTTATTATTTATATAAACAGGACAGTGTATACGATGCTGGGGGAAAGTTATTTGATGACGTGAACATTCGAAGACGTATCATGCTTCTTACTTATAGTAATAATGTGTTGAAGCAAAGTAGAATAATTCTACTTCGCTTCAATTATTAATAATAAAAGAGTATGGGACCTAGTATTGATCCTTGCGACATACCTGGATATCGAGAAGTTTCTCCCAAGTCGGTGTGAAAAAGTAGTAGACACCCTGAAGAGCTCCGTTTTGTAATAAGCCTGTTATGAGTAGCGTGAAGAGGATTACGTATGGAAACGTAGCTGCAAAGTAAACCACCTGTGGACAAGAAGATCATACATTATGGCTGGTGCCTTACAAGTAGGCGTACATGTTATTGTACTGCTGAGTTGAAAACAGTAACTGATTTGATTTATTTGGGGTCGTAACATGACTGTAAGGCAGCATTTCGTTCTCTTAAACATCATGGAGAGTGGAGCCACAATTACTACATAATTCTGGTTGTCGTTCAAAATGCAGATGCGCCAGACTAACGATTATTACCAAATAATGACAGTAATGAGAAAATTTTATATTTGACTATATAAATGTATGATAAATAGTTATCGTAAGGCAATCGTTATTTTGGACATTGTACGGTTAATATTTTGAAGCTAAAAGATTCTACTGTACCCTCATGTTTTCCTTTTTTGTGAATCTCTCACAAGAAACGTTTATTCAAAACTTATGAGCCACTTGGTTTGTTTTAACTTTAATCTGAGAGCAAGTTGCTGTCGTGTTATTGTATGTGATGACAAGCTGAAAGATAGTTTAACATTGATAACATGGTATCGATGACTAGGTAACAGCCTCTATAACTTTGACTTACCTTCCCAGAGGTCTTGATGCCCTTGACAAGACAGAGAACCACTACGACCCAGGAGAAGAGTAGGCACAGAGCGAGGTCCCACTTGATAGGCCCCACGTCTTCTATCCCAGATGATAGGTGCAGCACTTTTCGTCTGGAAACAGATCGACAGGCGTGAGGACTAGATGTGCGCCAGGTTTCATATTATCATTCTCAACAGAAAGGTTTCATAATCATTCGTGTTGTTTACGTTCATACACCTCACAAAACGAAAACCCAACTAATGCACATTGAATGGCTACAAGGACCGAAGGACCAGGACGTGTTTGATATATTTTAATAAAGAAAGAAATAATTGGTGTTAATAATAGGTTTATTATGAGACAATGGCAATTGGCTAAACATGAAAAAGATTGATTCACAAGCACAGCACATGACCTTGTCAAAAGTTGGTCTCTCACTTGTTCTCATGTTTGACAGGTTACAGAAGGCTAGCGGAAACGAAACATGCCTCAGCTCACTTACTCCCAGTATTGCAGACTGGCAGTTTCTCTGTTGGGGTTCTCCAGCGACGTGCTTCGGTTGAGCATCGAGGAGTTCTGGACATGAAACCACATAAAACAATATCACCGACATTAATAACGATGAAAAATGTCACTCGAGCTCACACAAGAGTTATCGACGTATTTTACGATACCCTCAACCTCTAAACGTGAAGCGGATGTAGAAGAGAACGATACATCACATCTTGCTGCCGATATAATGAAGCGGTTTAATGGGGAGCTTATCCCTCCCCTTCCGCCCTATTTGATACAAACGAGGCTTCTAAAGGGGCGGATTTACTGTGAACCAAAAGTTAATGAACTCATTTTAATTACATGAGCGCAAGAGATTGGCAAGTTTTGTTAAAATGGCGGTTTTTAGTCAATCAGGTTTGTTTGGTTCTGTTTCAATGAACGTTGGTTTAAAAATAACAGATTCATCTTGTAAAATACATTTTCTTTGGGAAGTTTGTAAACTTACCCATTATCAAACAATTACAGTAAGTAAGTAAGTAAGTAAGTAAGTTAGTAAGTAAGTAAGTAAGTAAGTAGTAAGTAAGAAAGTATGTAAGTAAGTAAGTAAGTAAGTAAGTAAGTAAGTAAGTAAGTAAGTAAGTAAGTTTTATTTCCAGACACATAGCATATTACATTATAATAAACATTTTGTGATGACCTCTAAGTTTATATTGTCTGGGATAAGTATCTATTTATTTACTCATAAACAAATAAACTTTTCTTATTGAGGTGTTTGGAAAAGGTGCAATTGCTGTATCAAGCAGGATGCAATTGGGAGATACTCCCTCACAATTTCTCCCTAACAATAAGTAACTTCATTATTAATGGAATAATAAATAAATAAATTATTGGTGAGGTAGTAGACTACTTCTCTGCTATAATACCATGAAGACAAATAAGTTCACTCGACAATTAGTCATAAATTACTGGTACACGTTTCAAAATGCAATTTTCCTAAGATTCCCTATTAAAAGGTGCATGTCGAAGGATTTATTTTAAAGTACAAAGTACAATATACCAACTGTGGAGTACTTACCACTGAAGGGCCTCCCCTCACATAACATGTGGACATGTCTGCCCACTCTGGGTCACACTTGCTCCAAGGCACATCTCCACTGAAGGACGCTATCATGTAGAACACTGTGTAGCACATGATCACGTTGTAGTAGATGCAGACGATCAGAGATACCGCCACCATCGCGCAGCCAACACCTGAAGCAAGATGGGTGTACTTCAGAGGGCACACAAAACATTGCTCACAGAAAAAGCTTTGAGTGTCAAACGGTTGGAGCCAAGAGACTCAAATAAGCTCTGGATTGTAGAGAAAAGCTAGATCTATGCTCCTATGCTTTTCCATTTTCAGTACCTTTGAATGCGTTTAAATGCGGATTTTTCAATAAAGTATTTAAAGCCAAATTTATGGCCTGTTCTGTGTAGTTTTTAATACACAAGTTGTAAAAATGTTTTCATTATACTGTAATGTTTTGTTGTGAATGAAAATTAATAAAGCTTATCTATATACAAAAACGTTTTTAATTTTAAAGAAACACTCAATTTAAACTGCGGGTTGTTTGAGAAGTTGGTAATACAACGTGAATTCACAAATGTTGAAAACGCACTCAGGGAGGGCGGCTTAATATCCCATAACCTATGTTTGTTTTATCAATAAACAAATAAACCGAACTAGATGATAACATTATTGATTCCACGCGCTCTTCACCTTGATAACCACAGCACACTCCGGCAATAACTCACTAAAACACTCACCCTTGGCTAGGGGGCAGCAGTTCCATAGAGCGATAGGCCCCACCCCGCCAAACTGGCCGACAGCCAGCTCCAGGAAATACATGGGCTTCCCTGCCAACACCAGCATGATCAAGTAGGGGATCAGGAAGGCACCTGCAACCAACAAAACATAGCACTAACTCCAAGCATAGGACGCATTCACTTCGGGTCATTATTACATTCTCATTGCTTTACTTAAGTTATTTTATTTATTTTAGTATATTTTTTCATTATGATTGTTGATTGTTGATTTATTAATATTAATTTATGATTACATCTTTGTTGTATCGTCACTCGCGTTTAGCGGGCTAGGTGTTTATCGCTTGATTAGTCCCAGAAATCATTATATAAGAGTGGTAGACTTAATAAATATTATTTATTATGATTGGTTGTCCAACACAACATTTATTAGTATGCCATGTAGTGGTAGAAAAGAGCACAGCTCTAAACACACTTGTTGAATGCCAACCTGATAATAATTAGTTACAAGCATAATACACATATAATTATAATTAGGAAAACGCTTAAGTCCCGCCCCGTTGTTGGATAAGCGTAATTGGTGCATTGAGCTGCCATGTGTTATGCGAATTTTCTGTTGTTCTGTGGAAAAATCATTACTTAGTTGAAATTAAAAAAAAATAAAAAATAAAATAAAAAATTAACTTTAATTTTTTAATTTATTTTAATTAATCGTAATTGTTAAAAAAATCGTAAATTTGCGATTTGTATAAGAAATAATTTCTCGATTGCGCTCAAATTGAACACTAATATATTAATTCATAAAATTAAGGTTCTGCGAAAAAATTATTACAATCGGATAAAGCATGTAGGTGTTATAAGTCAAAGAATTGTTTAAAAAAAGAAAAAAACCGTAAAATTTCGATTTTTATGATAAATATTTTTTCAATTGCGCTCAAATTTCCCAAGAATATCTTAATTCATAAAATAAAGGTTCTGTGCAAAAATCATCAAAATCGGATAAAGTATGTAGGTGTTATAAGTCGAAGAAATGTTTTAAAAATCGAAAAAAATCGTAAAATTGCTATTTTCATGAGAAATAATTTTCCGATTGCGCTCAAAAACGTGGCAGTTCTAAGTTCAGAGATTTCGAAGGCCTCCATAAAATTTCATCGCAATCGGAGTATCGGTTTAGCCGGAATCGTGTGGACAAACAGACAAAAATACAAAAAGAAAGACAGAAAGAAAAAAAAAACATTCCGGATTTTTTTCTCCAGTGTAGTAGAATGGAATCTTCGCTTCGCTCGCTACGCTCATCCAATAAGCTTTTTCATAATTAAAATAACATAAAAAACAACAACACTAAATAAACTTATGTAAATAAACTGATCTTATTCAAATTAATCGATGACAGTTACTTTGTAAAAAAAAAATTAAAAAAATTCTCGTGGGAAACCTGTCCAGGGTGCAATCATTGCAATCTTCAAGTGTCTTAAGGTTTATTGTACGACTGTAAGGGATGCCGAAAGGCAGTTTAGGGGACTCGATCGGACTTAGATAGAAATTATAGTGGATGTTTGTGAGTGTTTAATGAGTTGTTAATACTAGCTTGATGCACGCGTTGGACTCGAGTTGAAATATTCTTGAAAAAACACTTCTTGGATTTGTGGTTAGGGATGAGCGAGGAGCCGAACGAGTGAGAGAGCTTAACCGCCCCCAAAACATTTGCTCGGGTGCATTTGTTTGTTCTTGTTTTTTGTGTATTTTGTTAGTGTCGCTCTTACGGGCACCGATCGACTTGATGAAAATTTGAAGGGACTTCGAATCTTAATTAGGGGACTACTGATAGGACTGTGTAGATAATGAATTTAATTATAAAGTGGACTTAGCCAGTTTTTGGGTACAATCGAAGAAGATTCTCATGAATATCGTATTTTTACGATTTTTTTCGATATTTTGTGCGATATTTTCGTGCCATTTGGGCCAATTCTGACCAAACGGGTGGGGCTACAACGTTCATCTTATACCTGGACATTAAGGTTATGGTGATGTTATACCTTTTAAAAGAAAAAGTTGAAAAAGTTAGCAAGAATCCATAGAAATAAAGCTTTTAATATAAGTTTTTTACTGTAAATAATACCAATTGACAAGAAACAATAGAAACTTGACAACAATCACCTACAATGCGTAGGCAACAAAACAAAGCACTTGCAAAAGTAAAGATATTCCACGGAAACTAAAAACTTTAAAAAGCTCATCCATCAACGCGGCGGGACTTTAGCGTTTTCCTAGATATTTTAAGTAACCCTCGTCTAGTACTCGAACCCAGAGGCCACAGTTCCAATATTTGACATTCATTGCTATTTGTAATTGAGCTACTGAGCCAAATACTTGCACTGGGGTTAATTTCGTACTTTCATTGAGCGAAGGCGGATCCCAGGGGCGTGATTGTACAAATCGTACAAAATATATTTTATTTTTTCTTACTATAAACATTGTGATCATAATTATTTGTCTCACTAACGTTACGATTTTTTATAAGTTTTGTTAATGGTTTTCCAATTTAAATTTATATTTTGTTTGATTGTTCATCTAACATTGAAACGTAAAAGAATAACGAATGCAGGTATAACTTTAACATTATGGCACAAAGATAAGAAAATGTTGTCGCTAATAGAGCAACACAGCATGTTGAAAGTGGAGCATGCACTCTGAGCGAACCCACAGCTGCTGTCAGCTCTAGCAAGCTTCTTGATCGCTTGGACAGCTGCGGTGCAACGCAATATTAAACCACAGGATGTGATTCTATACGAGGCGACGTTTAATCAGAAATACTTGGGTGTATAACTAGGGAAATTAAGAGCGTACTTCACTTCACTTACGCCTTCTATCTTCTAAGCAATGCACAAAGTATAGTTTCTAAAGCCAAGAGTTGTACCTGGAAAACTCCGTACTTTTTGACAGTTATCGATAATGTAATATTTATGATTGTTATTTAAAACTATTGATAAAGTGCACGCGACTATAAATAATTTGACAACCTTATGTGCATTCATAATGGTTTCATTATTGGATTCCTCAAATTCACTTTGTATATTTTGTGTACAAATGTTGTTATTAAGTGCAAGCCTGCCACAATAACAACATAAAAAGGGCAAATCCAAATGCAACTTCATCAATCTAATAAATGAACCGTTATGAATGATTTTTCTCAAGACTTTTAAATGCTTATTTTTTTGTTGGGATGTGTTTTTTTTACGTTTATAACGACGATTTAAATCCTTAGAACAAGGTCCGAGAATGGTGGAGGTGCCGGGTTAGCTTTTATGGGTCTGATGTTTTTTTACATTTAATGGTGCCGCTTCATTTTGTCGCTATTTTTTTTTCATTTTAGGAAGGACGATTGTTAAACTCTTGTAAAAGTTACTGTGATAATGGTGGAGGTGCCGGTTAGCTTTTAGGGGTCTGATTTTTTTTTACATTAATCGGAGGCTTTGTTTTGTGCCGTATTTTTTACATTTAGGTAGGCACGAATGTATAAAACTTTAGTAAAAGTTACTGAGAAAGTGTGGAGGTGACGGCGAGCTTTTAGTGGGTATGATTTTTTACATTTAATGGTGGCTTCTTGTCGCTAATTTTTTTAATTTTAGTGACGATTGTTAAACTGAATAAAAGTTAATAAAAATGGTGGAGGTGCCGGAGAAAGTCGGGATTTTTCTACATCTAATGTGGAGTGCCAATCTTCGAGTGGATCGGTTTTTTACATTTAATGGTGGAGGTGCCAGGTTAGCTTCATGTGGATCTGAGTTTTTTCTTTACATTTACTTAGGGTGATTGTTAACCCCTAGTACAAGATCCTGAGAAATGGTGGAGGTGCCGGGTAGGTTTATATGATAAGGTAAAGGTTAGATACTCACCCCCTCCGTTCTGGTAGGCCAGGTAGGGGAAGCGCCACACGTTCCCTATACCGACCGAGAGGCCGACGCAGGACAACAGGAACTCCCACCTCGACCCCCAGCTTCCCCTCTCGGCCACAACGGCGAGCGACGGTCGCCGTATCGCCGCATCACAGCCGCGCACCAGCACGCTCTCTCGGCGGGCGATGACGTGCGCAGAGAAGCGGCGCGCCGGTCGCTCGAGGCCGGGTGCGCGCTTCGGCTCGCGGAGGGATCCCCCGCGGGCGCCTGGAGGGCACACCACACGCATTACAATCTCGTTCGGCAGCTAATGCATATTGAGTGAGAGAAAAATACCATGCGGGAACTTGTTGAAAGTTACCTTCGATCTTCTTTGCACGAGATAACATCAATCCCATCGTTCAATCTTTTCTATTCTGTTTTGACTTATGAAATATGTACAGTTATGGACAAAAAAAAGATTACAAAATCACAAAACAATGTTCAGGTTATCTCAATCCTAGCTCACAACTCTAAAATCAATACTTATCATCCCCAAACTGTCATGCTTTGCAGTTGTGAACAGAATCACTTTTATGTCCACGGTTGTGTTCCAGAAAGAAAAACGTTTTTACATTTTATTTTTGCAAAATTTTCTGAAAACACTAGTATTGTGGTTTGGTTATATAGTATATAAAAAAAATTCTAATTTAACGCAGATCAAATTAATCACATTCATTCGAATTGTCATTTCATTACTGGCATAGATTTGAACTCTTTACTTCACAATTGATGTGATGTAATGTAAACTACTCGAACCTGAACGTATATCAAGATTTGTGTTCGTAGTTGAACAATGTGTGTACTGTTGCGTAAATGAATCCATTCAACTCTCGTGGAATGTAGACCTCGTTTATTGAATTTACTATTCTGAAGCAGTGCCACAGTAAGCTGTAAATCACCCTAGGGTTGTGATTTCAATGGCAACAGGGTAGTTCTCGGCGGGGATGCCAATTAGCGTTCGAGTGCAATGTATACCTCGTGAACCGAGTTTCATAGTTAGCTATAACTCTGCGCGCAAGTGGATATCAACCCCCACCCCCGTCATCGCAACGGACATAGATTGCGAGATCACGATATAAACTAGGTTATTTATCGACGGTCTGGATTACTACAACCGCTTGGAATCATTGCACGCACGGGAGGATTACTGGATTACGACGAACGCTCGTTAAACTCGGTATATAGAGTGTGAAACTCGCGAGAAGAATGTTCAAATATGTTTAAAAAATGTAAAAGTGTTCCTTATCGATAACAGTTCAATATTTTCAACCAATGCTTGTCATTTAACATTGGTATTCACACGCGACAGTGTTGGCTCGAGCGTTAAGCGCGAGACTCTGATTCGGAAGGTCCCGGGTTCAAACCCCGTCGAGACCGGCAATCCTGACTGAAGGTTTTCCCCGAGGTTTTCCTCAGTCGTTATTGTGAATGCAAGGGATTGAGTTCTCTTGAACAGCCCTCGGACATTCTTTACAATTGCCCTAATTCCAATATACCTAGTTCTAAAGAGGGGCATATATTGCACCCTGGACAGGTTTCACATGAAAAACTATTATTAATATAGGCGCAGAACGTCCAGAGTTCGAATCCCGCTATAGATAGAAGATTTTCAACTTCTGATGTGGACTAAGATCATTAAATCTTAACTAAAAATGTGTACGGTGACTTGGGAGCCGTCCTAACAACGAGGAACATAATAAATTCTAAAGTTATCCAAATTAACCTTGCTGATTCTGGTGTCGCCCGCGGGTGGAATCGTGTCCAGCTTGTTTGCTCGGTGTTTTCAATTTATAATATCGGTCTCTAGTTGGTCACTGTTCGCTCGTCGAAGGTTTCGTCATCAGCAGGGTCGGCTTGATCTGCTTTCAATTTAATGTGCCCTACTGAGAATCAGTTATGTGACTGAGTGGGTTGACTCTAAACTAAAAACAAATGTTTTTATTTGCAGATAATGTTTCGTGGAACTGAAGTTTTAAAGGCATAATATTTCAGAAGGAACGAAGAGAAGTGATGTGCATATGAGAGTAATAACAATTTAATTATACGATTTTGGGTCAACAAGTAAAACATAATGCTCTTTCAACTTCGCCTGCAGAATTCTTCATTCCGACAGAGCACATGCATGTGTTCTTATTTGCACTTGTAGTACTTCAACCTTGAACGTTCTTTTCAGGTTAATTCCAATCCCGGCAAAGCTTCCTATCATTCAGCCTCCTGACTTCCGTCCTAACTTCGGATACCAACCAACCTCTCTTCGCTCTAGGCTATCCTTCCATCTCACTTCATCAATCAACCATTGATATTCCGACACCCTCAACCCCTACCTTATACCCTTCTTAGTTGACAGACTAGTTAGGGTGCAGAAAGTGAGGTTATGAACATGGCTATAGTGTATCTGACTTATTGCCCAAACTCGCGTTTTGTCTGTAAAAAAACAATTATGATGTTCTTCTCTTATAGAAAAACTATCAGTCTGGAATCTGAATTAAACAAACAAACTCAATAATTAAAGATTGAATCTAAGTGTGCGCGATTCTAGCCATTCTACAGTCTATGGTCTTGATGTAATGTAATGAACATAGAGTTTAATGTTTAATTAAAATGACAACAGCAAGTGCACTCTATTTTAACACCGCTTCATGAAGTAATCCCTTATAATTTCAATTTAATACTTCAGAGAGTTATAGTCTGGCATGTTCATTAGCGCGAACTTTGTTGACAAGAAGTTTCATACGGTTTAAATAGGTCAGAAAAATAAACCGTGTGAACGATCCTCGCGCAATTACAGCGGGCATGTACCAGACAGTAACAACTATCTCTTAGGGACTCCCTCGGGCTAGATAGAAGAATCAATAACAGAGTGATTAAACACGTGGGTTTATCCACCGGCCGTACGTGACCCGGTGACCTGGTGGAGGAATTAGCGAACCACGGCGGCGTCGAGCTGAGGGGGGAGGGGGGGTGGAGAGAGGTGGTGAGGCGGCGCCATTAGTTCTGCGTAAAGGGCAGCTTGAAGGTGATAAGCGGCTACTAGAGGAGTAAAAGAGGGGAGGGTTAAAATTTAACCTTTAGTTTGGTAGAGGCGAGAAAATCATTAGTCGGACCGGTTTCAGCTCGACTTGTATTCGTTAATGGTTTGAAATGTAACACTGTACATTGTGTTTTATTTAAAATGTTACTTTTTGTAACATTTTTCCCTGTGTGATGTTGGGTAATATAATTCATTCATTTCTTTTCGCTACCTCTTTAATGTAAGAAGTATCAAAACAATAGAACACGATATAAATTGGATTTGTTTCCTTGAACTTATACCTAAATTGGAAAATTTAACCATCCAGAATTCCCATGATTTGATAATGATTAGATAGTATGGCATCCAGAATTCCCATGATTTGATAAAAGACAGTGGCCCTCTGCCCCCGATTGAAGCACTCGTACATAAGAATTTAAAATTTGAATTTAATTGCAACATATGTTCAGTTGTCAAGAAATGAACCATGTACTGAATATTACGGTAAATTTTGTGACAACACCGTCCTAGTGGTTCAAGTCTGCGTAAGATGAGGTACAGTGCCTTGCCTGCTCAGGTGCCTGTTGTCGGTCCGATGAAAGCCCCCGACAGATCTCACTGTTAGCTTCTTCCAATGAAATGTGATTGCTGTGATTGCATCCTTCAAACAGCACTTGGTTATTCCTTCTCATAGTTAGCTACCTGAAGCGTTCATATAACGTGCACTCCTTCACTACGGGCACACTAAGTTGTAGTGGGTGCCACGTGCGATCTAGTCGGATAGACAGACAGACAGACAGACGGACGATGGTGTTGTCACCACCTCAGAGCAGAGTCTAGACTACTCTTTGTGGCGCCTGGAAAGATGTTCTGACCCCACGAGTGAGTGTCCCAGCAAAGATGTCTCAATTACACAGAGTGTTTTCAGAGTATCCTCTGCCGCCCCCGCCCCCGCCCCCACGTGTCAGCCACCCCCAGCATTATAGATCCAGCTTCCAGCGCCCTTATCGACCTGCCACGCTCTCACAGGACCGTACGTCGCGCGCGGGGTGCAGAGTGCAGGTGCACCCTTAAAGCAGGACGCACGCGGGGTAGGTGCACCAACCAAGCAGGACGCACAAGCGGTTGTAAGTGCTGGGGCTCCGTTCGTTTACATTAAACAATACAATATATCTATAAATTAGGGATATGCGAGTGCTTATTTTTTAATTCGAGTCGAGTACGAGTACTTTGTTTTTCTATTTCCCTATATCTTTTTGGCTACATCTACTTACAATATGTACAATATTTTTTGATGTTGTTATAAATGAAGACAGAGTAACATAATATTATAATTGATTTAAAATTTTAGTCTCTCTCTAGAAAATTTTAAAGATGAAGTACGAACGTTGTTAGGGATAGAGTACGTCATATATTATTCAATTATTGATATTACATGACAATGTTGATTTTGATGTATCAAAATTATATTATTTGTTCTTAAAAAAATTATAAATTTTCCAAAATATAAAACAATACTGGCAAAAAGAGAAAAGACAGGGCCTACTATTGACGCTAAAAGTAGTTAGTAAGGTAGCGCCAAAAATGCATAATGATTTTTACGTAATCACACTCGCGTTTATGACCCGGCACCTCCACCAAAAATATACTTATTTTGTATACTCGATTTCAAGTAGTAAATACTTTACTTTACTCAATATTACTAGATCACAAATATATGAGATTTAATCTGAAAATTACTCTGAGAAATGATTTGTTACTTGCGTTGTTTTTTGGGAAGCTGTACATAATTTGATGTTTTAAAAGTTTTTAGTAGATATTGTAAAACTTTGTTCGAAATTTAAATTCTTCACTTAAAATCCGCAACTTACAAACAAAGTAAATATCGCAATACGACCATAGTGTTGTATGTAGGATGTTCGCTGATTTATCTGCGTGCCAGTCCCATGTGAGGTAATCATCAATAACGACAGAGATTAGTAACTGTGTGTGAGCGATTTATTGAGGTATTATCAAACGGTCACACCTCATATTCGAAACGATGACGATAATCTTTTACAGAGGGGTGAGATGTTTCTGTTTTTGAGCTGTAGTTGTAGCATGATTTATTTTTTAGCTGGACTTAATACTACATCTATAAACAAAATATCAGTAGATTTTAAATATTTGTTGGATATTGCATTAATCTATATTAAATTCCCTTTAATAGTAAATCGCGGACTTAAGGTTGTGAGTGGATGTCACGGTTGACTGGGCCAGTGCTGTGGGGTAATCACAATAAGGGAGGAGTGTTCCCAGTCGATTTATCGGTATCAAACTGGTACCGTCTTTCGAATGTCTTCGGTTACAGAGGGAAGGGGAAAGTTCTTTCGGACTGTATCTAGCTATTAGTTTTCAGCAGGTAAATTCACCAATCACGCAACACCTAGAAAAGTTATGCAATTTAATCTTAATTAACATATTTCACATAAGTCAAAAACAGAGTTTATACGTAATACATCATAAAACTATTCCATCCAGTACATCAATAACAATTTCAGTTACATTAAATATGGAAATTGATGCTGTTTGGTAGGCTATTATAATATTTGATTCCACTATTAAAAAATATTTATTACTTACCAGTCTTATTTTGTGATTTTAAATGAAATTGATTGGCCTGCCTAGTTTGGTGATCGTGCACTTCATTACTTTTGATAATGAACTCATTGAACTTATCGTTGAATTTTCCATTCACAACATTGAGAACGAAATTAATTAGTACCTTCGGTTAGGCCCAATCGTTGCCCAACCGTCATCCATTCAAGAACATCCAGCATGTCTCTAATATGTGTTCTTTTGTGAACCCTCAATATAATATGGGGGTGTGTGGGAATAAGAATGATGGAAAGAGTATTATCTCTACTTTCAATAAACCAGCAGCATGTTTAATGACACGAAAAGTGAAACAAAAAGTAAACGCGTACTGTACGTGTGTAACATGGGCTTGACTTTAGGGACTTCTCTATTATGATGCGTGCAACGTTGAGCTTTTCACGGCGCAAGAGTGGGTGTAATCTACCAGAGTAATCTCCCAGTGGATTACACAGAGTTTATTTTACCGAGACTTTGCAACGCTGCTTTTTGACGTCGAACGAAACACTGAATAATAAAATATTACCCTAGCGTCTACTGCTGCCATCAACTTCACTAATGTCTTCACTCTTCAGTCTTCAGTCGCTCGTGCACTCACATACAATAACTTTACACACTCACGCACACAATCATTCACTCAAACATACATACATACAACACAACACACATACATTCAGGTTTATATAATTTTAATAGTCATTTTTATGTTACTAATTTTACATTGTATTGTTATGGTTTGGTGAATTGTACTTGTGAGACATTTTGCCCTGTTTTTATGTGGCCACAAATAAATACATATTAAAATAAACTATTCAGCAGTATCACATTTACTGGATTCGACCAGGATACTGTGGCATATCCACTAATTGGACCCCGCTTTTGTGAGGCCGGCCTCACAATTACACTACAGTATGTGCTATGGAGCAGAAGACAGCCAACTTCCTGTCTCCCTTGTTTCCGAAGGTACCAACTTTGTTCAATCACACTCGACTCCTGACTTCCCCAGAGAGAGTTAGCAACAAGTCGAGGATAACCCGGAGATTGTGTGGGGGTAGTTTGTGTTACATTATTGTTGTAGGTGAACTAACTAACCATACAGGATATGAAATGCATTGTTTAGAATGATGTGCTTGTTCAATGTGGGATACGACAAATTAATTTAGGTGACCCTATAAAGTTGAACTGGCTTCACTAGATTGTGTGGCATCTAGAATCGGCATTGAGTACAGTGGCGGAACTTCTATTCAGGTCCGGCCGCAAAATTTCTATGGGGGCCCCCCTAACAGATACACACATACATAAGTTTAGTGTTTGATTCAGGCTTTTCATCCCGGGGGTATTATTAGGACCAAGTACGGAGGATTTGGGAGGCGAAGCCCCCCAGCAATGCGAAAATTTTGAACATCAGGTTTTTAGAGAGCGTTTGGTGCGTTTTAGAAAAAAGTTGTGGGTAAAATGCAATACCAAAACAATGTAGTTTTTGTGTGTTGTTGTGTTGCGGACGCTAAAAGTTCCTAAATATCCGCTAGATTTCACTTTCAAACCGCTAGATTCACAAAACGGTAATTTTAGCAACGAAAACAAATACAGTATTTTCCAAAGGTGTGAAATATGTTTTTTAACTAAGTTTTTTTGTAAACGAGGCCCCTATAAACGTGGTGTGGCCCGCCGCAGTTGCGGGCCCTGTCAGGCGCCTAGTTCCGCCAACTGATTGGTACTCATTAAAGGTTTCAATAAGGTTTGAACCTCTCAAAAACTTTTAATTCTATCGTTGACTCAAGCATCTGCGCGCGCATCTTCCTCACTGCGTGAATCCCTCACCGCGCGATCTGCAGTTAGTAAACAACGTCTTGCCCTTTGAAGTCGTTTGATTTGAAATACCAGAATATCTGTTCTTTATTCATGTTGACTCTGACACCAACTCAGTCACATAACTGATTTTCAGTGGGACATTAAACCATAGTGACCAAGACAACCCTGTAGGCCCCGACGCAATCGACGAGGGAGCGATAACCAAACAAATTTTGATATTTTTTAATAAGAAATATTGATTGATTGATTGGTTGATTGGATATTGCTTAACGTCTCATATTAATGCACTTTGGCTATTCGAGACGATGAGTGGTGATAGATGAGGATGAAGTATGAACAGAAGGGAGGAAGGGAAACCCGGTACCGGCACGTAGCCTACTCCTTTCGAAAAGTACCAAGGGGACCAACGGCTTAACGTCCCATCCGAAAGGACGTTCCAGCGGTATACGTGAGTTTCAGGGCAAAGCGGTCACCCACTCTACCCCTGACCACGCCCGAAGGCTGCTTAACTTCGGTGTTCGAGTGGGAACCGCTTAAACGACCTCGGTTAAACCGCTGGCTAATAGAAAATATAGCAATCTGGTATGGACAGTGCGAACACCCGCGGATCTACGCCAGAACCAACAAGGCCGATTCAGAACAGCCTCGTTGCTTGAACAGCCTTCTATTAATTCCTAAGACAAGAAGTAATGGACTTATATCCATATTAGAAGTTAAAAAAAAAAACTTCCTACGGGCCACCAACCTTCACAGAGGATGACTCAGAATGTTTAAGTCGATTCTCGTAGTCAGGGGGCGGGGCTAGCACCAACCCGGCACCTCCACCAAATACTTGAGAATAAGAGATAATGTCTATGTATTTCTACCCTTCTTCAACAACCTATTGATCAAGTAGCATCTCTCCTTATTTTGGGAACGTACCCTGCTTGTAAAAACATTGAATGTCACAGTCATCTACTGTTAACGAGGCAAGAGAATGGGCATGCAGTATAGCTCAGTTTCGCGTGAAGTATAGCTCAGTGCCGCACTGTCGACCGAGACTTGTGTGAGCTAATTGAAAGGTGTAGGGTTCTATCCTTGTTGCTATTCCCCATATAGGTGGCACAAGCTCCCCAAAGACATTTTATTATAAAGAAAAGTGTGATTGATTTTAAAAAAAAATCACAGTGTGTTTGCTGTGTTGTAAGTGCAAGTACAAGTGTTTATTTTTTGTTTTGATTTTTCCCCAATGTACCACACTGCCCTTATCAACAAACATGATTTATTTCTTTACTGTATTATTTGTAAGTTAGGAATATCTGATTGAATTACTCAGGAATTTCTATATCTATTTAGGGTTTGCTGTTTGTACCAATATTTAACCAATATGTTCAATATTTTTTTAAAATGGTACCATGGTGGTACTACTGTTCATTTGTTTCGCAAAATTTTCCCCCGAACATTCTTAAACATGATAACATTATGAGTCTGGTGATGCTGTAGTCGGTCCATTGCACCACGTACGTGGACTGGATAACATGAGGCTTGCGTCGGGAACGGGCAGTGTTTTTTATAAGACCCACCTCACCTTGTCTCTTGAAACATTTATTTCCGAGTGTCTATAGCTGTTTTTTAAAGTGTCGTCTAAGACTCTCTAAGACATCTCCGGATCCGATCCGAAGTTTCAGAGCCGATGACTTTCCTAATTGAATCCGAGCTCGTTCAATGTCGGACGTAATAAAGTATAATATAGGGCGATCAATCTTATACTGGGGGGGGGGGATCTCTCTTCAGACTCTCGTAAAAGATATCATTGCTCTTCAGTTAAGAGCCGAGTGTCACGTGACTCGCATCAACTCACGTGTCAACATTCAACGAGGTTTCGCTATATAACGTCTCGTTGCTTATAAGCTAGAACCATCGGGGCGGATCTGATTGAAGCAACGTCGTCACTCGTCAGCATTTACTTCGCCGATTCCGCCTGATTTCTCGCTCAACTCAACCACTTAATAGCTGACATTCTCTTTTAATTTTATATTGGATTGGTGTGGACTATTTCATTAAAGATGGGAAGCACAGGTTAAAAGAATGAGAGGGATCGTCGGAAGGTATTAGAGAAAAAGAGTAAACGCCTACAGCAGTTTCTGTAGTTCAGAAGTTAATCTTATTTTGGTGTCTACATTAGTTTTCATCAGACTTGCATCAGTGCAAGATGTATTTTGGAACGAGGAATATTTCAGCCGTCATAATATGCCACGCATGTCGGCCAGAGAGCCTTCAAAGATGACAGCGGAAGTTGTTCCCCGTCTGTCCGAGGCAATTCAGTTCACACCAATGATATTTAACATCTATAGTAGGCTATATCCCCAGTCTCCAATACGTCCGCACAGGCGCGAGCGTAGCAAATCAAAGCATCAATCTACCCTAGTCAAGATGGCGATTTGGCGGTTCAATTTATGCTTTAAATATGGTTTTAGCTTGTGCATACGGGAGTGCACAAACAGAAACAATTAGAAGTTATTGCATAAGGGAATGTAGTAATCATTTAGTGTTAATGGCTAATATGCTCACCTGTCAACCTGACAGCCATCTTGAAAAATGTTTGGGCTATAAATCACTCCCATCTACTTTAACATGCAAACTGCCATATTTAAGATGGCTTCAAATTGTCACGGAAGTGGATTAATGGCTGAGGATCTAGCCTATACTATAGATGCTAAATATCATTGGTTCAGACAGCTCACTCAGGCTCCATGATCTCCACAGCCCTCAGGACCCAGCCTCTTTGTGCCTAGCAACCTCGCATGCATGAGATGAAAGACCAGGAGATATTAATTATCTTATCAATTTTATACTTCCCCTAATTAGTCTCGCTCGTTACCACCCCTCCCCTCCCCCCCACCACAACCCCTCCCACCGCCACTTTTACGCCAGACTTGCTCACTCTGTTGACGGGGAAGTGGGAAACCCACGTCTCGAGGAGGGAGTGCTTATAATCCTTTTTATACGGAGACTCGGTTTAAAAACACATTCTAAAAATATGCTGTCCTATTTGGTATGAAAAATGTGATCAAATTTTGATATTCAAATTTTGTTAGAATGCCAATGACAAAATAACGGCGGGCACAATAAAGATGTGTGTCCCTACATGGTCGTCGCCCTACATGCAGTGCACACTCTTCACCCTGTTTCTTTGGATAGAAAGTAGAAAAGTGTGAGAAATGGTTGGGCACGTTTTACCCGCGGGCGACGCCATTGTCAACCAGACTAATTCGGAACACACTTGATTAGAATTTATTATGTGCTGCGTTACTAGGGCCATTGCTAGGACGACTCCAAAGTCACTGTGCACACATACACAATCCAAAGGTGGATCGAAGTTCAACCATAGCAGAAGTTAATACTCTTCTGCCGCAGTATGGACTCGAACCACTGGACCAACATAACAAATTATCATTTTGAACTTCTGAAAAAAATCCAGCAATGGGGAAGGTTCACCAGTTTTAGATATTAGCGCTGGTGTACAGAATCAGTAGATATTCACTTAAAACACCATCGCCGTAGTTTATAACAATCCAAAGTAAATACTTTCTATTCCACAGAGGTACAAAGTTTTACGTTTACTATTTCCCGCGCTTTTATCGTGAAAAGACGTGTGACGTCATAACCCTAAAGACATTGTTGGTTATGAATGAAATTGACCACGGTCTTCTAGATCACGACGCAAAATTCACAGCTCAGCCGTTCACCAGCTCGTGTTAAAACAAAAGTACATTGTTGACATTTTCTTTATAAATGTTATCTAAAACCATTAATCGTTAAAAAAGTATACACAAATGTGCAAATGTTATATTATCTTGTTATACAAATTATTGTTTATTAGTATTTTTTAATCAAACCACAAACAAATTTTATTCCAAAAGTTCTTCTAGAAGTAAGATAATCATCAAAAATGCTATTTTTCCAATGAGCATACGGTGATTGGTTGTAGGGTGATGTAAAGGGTTATGACGTATTGCCCTGTTTTTCCCGCCATTATTACACTAAAACTTTAAGCTCACTTTAATGACTGAAAATATTTTTGAAATAACGAAAATATTACATTTATGTAATCAGAAACTGGTCCTGAATATAGTAGAATAATAAAAAATATTTGTGAGTCTTCCCTTTGGTCAAAACGGTCCTAGCCGTCTTAGCAACGAGGTTGTTCTTAATAAGCCTTGAATTGATTCTAGCGCCGTTTGAGGGTGGAATCGTGTCCAGCTTGATTGATCAGTGTTGCCCACTTCAATAAATAAATTCGTATTTAGAGTTTATATACCCACTCAGTCATAATAACTGATTTTCATTGGGGGACTAGATTAGATCCTGTAGGCCCCGACGCAATATGTTGGTTGGGCATCGTTCTCCCGTCGATGGTGTCGGCGCCTACAGGGTTGGCTTGGTCTACTACCAATAAGCCCCCCCCCCACTAAAAATCAATTATGTGACTGAGTGTGTAGACTCTACATACTCTAAATACGAATTAATTAATATTTTATTTTATTTCCCCTCTTCAAAGGTTCGTTTAAAACGTCCTAGATTGCAGGTACACGCTCTCCCCTCGCGATTATCGGCGTCTGTGACGTCGGAGGGGTCGCTGTCATCACCGAGTGTGGCTAACAGCCAGCTCATCCGGAAGTGATGGCACTTAGACACGGCCCATTAGCTGACCTAAACTTTGCTAGGCCGTGCATCTGTCACGTCACTCGACGCTGCATGTATAATCTGTCACCAGTGCATCGCGCACGATCCGACGCCGGCCGACATACATGCGAGGAATATAGAATATATCTGTAGCAACAAGCAGAGCTGAGGGAATACACAACATGGGAGAGCGAACATACTCTACCAATCAACAGGTAGTCGAAGAATACAAAACTCGTCGTGCATTGTCTGACATACAATACAATATTGAGTATCCCATTCTTCAACTAAACGAAGAACAACGTAAACATGATTTTAAGCACATTTTCATTATAAAAACTTGTCAGCTCAGATAATTTTGGCAAAAAAATTGGCATTTCGTTAACTAATTACTTATTTACCAATTCTATGAAAATAAGTCCATTTTTGCAGATTATACCACTTGCAAACTTCAACTCAAATTTGAGACCAAATTTGATTCTATTAGTACAGCAGGCCTGTGTAAAATTTAAAAGTTTGAGATAAGAGATTGTGAGTGAGTGAGTGTGAGAGAGAGTGAGTGAGAGAGAGAGAGAGAGATCGTTCAAGTGGTTGATCAAGCGTTCAAGAACTCATCGTCGATCAGAATCAGGCCGGTCGGAAAGCAGTGCCCGTCTCTGCGCATGATCTAATAGTGTTCTCCACCCCTCGTTCGATTTCCTCCAAATTCATCAAAATGTTGGTAAATATAATCCTGCTCGCATGACTGTTCACTATGGAGTTAGCACTTTTATGTTGCGTTATGATTACTTTTCCTGTCCCGTCCTTCACTGGAGCACTTTGCCGGAGATGAGTCCCCCCCTTCAGACGTGAGAGAAGCGCAAATATTGCACCAGAGATAGAAAATATTATTATTGTTTTCCTGATATTTTAAGAGACCGACAGATTTTGCGACTTACCTAAGGTTTTCGTGTTTTTCTCAATTTTTTGGTTTAACCTCTGGTCAATTGATCACTATACGGATGTTTTGTGCAAAATTGCACACAATTATATTCCATCCTAAGTCGCTTGTCCACAGGTTCAATTTATTTCATTTCATCGTGAAGTAAAGTTTAAAGGAAATACCCAGAAAAAATTAACTCATAATTTTGCAGTTGACACGCTTTTTGATAGGTTTCATAATCAAAATGAAGTTTTCCTCAGAAGCAATTGAAAATGATGTACAATTTCATTAGTTCGCTGGAGGTTTAACCTATAAAACAAGAAAGTTAAGGAAAATAATGGTTTATTTTTAGAGCGTGGGAGAAAATCAACGTCGAGAGATTTAAGATTCGAGTCGAGAAGTTGATAAATTGTTTCGTAAAGCAGAGTTAAGTCTTTTAATGAATACAAATGTCATTAGCGTTAACCTCTTGATGTAGGGGTGTCCAAAATAATCTCGACTCTCCTCCAAAAGAAATAATTGATTTAGTCGCGTCTCATATTATGTAGAACAAGCACGGACAGACAAGGGAGTACACAAAAGATTAAATCGAAGATATCAACAGATCGTCAAAGAACACAGAAATAAAATATCAGTGCGTTTCTTTCCAGCGTTCAAATCTAGTTATTGTGGGAGGTGCCGCGTGAAAATTAGGATATACACATAAAATATGCTATTTCCAGCAATCAAACGTCGTTGTTGGCGGAGGTGCCGAGTATTAATATGCAATATTTTGTGAGTCTAGCCTCGCCCCATTGAGCCCCAGGGTAACCATTAAACATTGACATATCTATAGCTAAGAACCAAACCTTTTATCTCTATTTGAAGTGAAAAACATAAAGTAAGATATATCTGCATCAATAAAACCAAGAATCTCCATTTGAAGTGAAAAACATAGAGTAAGATATATCTGCATCAATAAAACCAAGAAATAACAATAAGATCTTCTGGCAATAACATCTATCTTCATTTAAAATGGAAATAGAATGACGGAGAATTTGTCTGTGACGTTTACTTGAAATGGAGAAATAACCTTAACCATCGAAATCCTGGGGGTGGGGTGGGGGGCGGGGAGTAGGGCTATACCCACAAAGAGTAGGAAACACTATTTACTCGGCACCTCCACCGAGGCTATTTGAACGCTAGAAAAAACAAGGCACAATAGCGGCAAACAGAAATAATAAATTGCATTAAAAGATTGCTTAGAAATATACCAACTACGCTATCCGTCGATGCGATATTACAAGTTGTTTATTTCTCGCGCCTAGCCCACAACACCCAACCTCAATGCTCTACTAGCTCCTAAGAAAGAATGCAGATGTTTTGTAGTGGTGGGGGTGTATGAATGCGCGGTTAAAGATATGTAGACTTTGTGTATGAAAGACAAACATCTTTTACCAACATAATCAAAAATTATCTGTGGTAGATCACAGAGTTCCTCAGTGTACTATATCCACGCTGAGCTAGCGTGAATGAGTTGACAAAGTTGTTTAGTTGGTAAAACAATTTCGAGCTCCCTGCATTCTCTCGTTGGAACCACTATAGAACATTCTAACGTCGCGTTTCTTCGTCCAGTCACCGCCGCCGTGTTTTTGTGTCGCCCTCGTCATAAGAACGACGAGTTCAGTGGGCGTCCGCGCCGTTCTTGACAACGTGCAGGACTCGTGGCTTACATGTCCGTTTCTTATGACGTAGGACGAGCTACATCGCAGCGTACGGCTGCTCAGGGTTCAAACATTGCAGAAAATATATGGGTTAAGAAAAAAATATTTGCCGTTTGTCTGGTAGAGAGCGAACAAACAAACGGACAAAAAACAAACACCCAAGCTATTTTTCTCAGGGTAAGTGAAATATTAAAGCCTTCGCTTCGCTCATCCAAAAATGGCTTAGCGAACTTACGGGGAATATTTCACTTCAAAATGATGTTTTATTCAAATCTTCAGAGGGCAACCTTTAACGGTGATGTTTGAGTTTCTGTATCTCCATGTGAGAAAGCAACAGACATTTTGATACTTTCCTTTCCTGAATAAACTAGTAGGCATCTCGCAAGACTAACTTGCTAAAATATATTACGGTTATGGACATTTAAACACAATCCAAATTTAATTTTTAAAGTGTTACTGTTTAGTAAAAACAAAGTGTAGGAAAGTGTAGTTACAGTGTAAGGATGCCTTACAGGCACGGGTACGATAACGATAACACCAATAAGAAGAATCGAAGCTACTTCATCCAACAGGCTGTCGGAGAACATCACTAATATCAGAGTCGATAAAGAAGTTTAACGGGGAAACTTCTTTATCGACTCTGCTAATATCATCTTGTGGCATTGAAATATTTGGTGGAGGTGCCGGGTCCGGGAAAATGCTGATTTAAAAAATAATAGACCCACCTCTGTGACTCACAGGGTCAAACAATAACAAATTCAAACAAAGTTGCGGACAATGGATAATGAAAAAAACTTTCGACGCCGACGCCAACCTATACCATAACGAGAGAATATAATGGTCAACCACTGATACATAGTTGTGTACAAAATTCAAGAGGCAACAAAGTGGGATTTTTCAAATCTGTCACTCATTTTCTTTAGTTATTCACTACACTTTGATTAATATATAACGATAATGATATATACAAATTATCATCGAAGTCAGTATTTACAAATAGCACATTGCTTAAAAAGTTTGTAGAGAATCGTAATCTTCCATCAATGACTCATCCTAATCTTTCCTTCACAGTTTCGTTGTTGAGGCGTCTAAGAGTGAACATGGTGAGAATGCGGGAAAGTATTCCTGGGGCAAACTGTACTCATGATTTATAAATGATTACTTGTTTTACGACGCTCAGTACGCGGCGACACGGCGTCGCCTGTGTCTAGGTCCCCGGCCCAGGCGGGGATGTAGGACACTGTGTGAGAGCGTCCCTCAGGCTAAACCACGAGTTATTAGCAATGACAGTCATGAGAGACGAGAGGAATTGTTCAGTGTATTGATTGATTTGTATTGTGGGTCGCCTCTCGTTTTTTGCTATTGTTTTATTAATCTACTCGACGCCACGAGTGTCGAAGTGTGATATTGATACAGGCCAGCCCTGCATACAATCCGGGCTCCAAACAGCAAAATATACTGACTGGAAAACATGATGGACGCTCGTCAAACCTATAGAGGAATATGTGGGAAAGTTGGACATGTGAGCTGCGAATCTATTTCTAGTTTTTACAGTTTTAAGAACGTACGTGCTACGATGAAGAACGTATTAAAGCCAAGGTCCGACATTGAAGATTATGAAAGGTTTTGACTCCTAGAGTGCAGGGCTTACCACTAAGGGCTATTTTGTTAGTTGGATACCTGCCCAGAGACGGTGTTTACGTCCTCTTTCAGGTGAAGGTATACTTAGTTGGCAGGGACTATATGGAACCTTTGATTACCGTTGTTAAAGCGAACACAATTTAAAGCCACATTGACGGATAAGGGATAAGTATTAGTCGCACTTTATAAAACAAACAAAAATGAAACTATGTAGCTTAACTAATAAAAATTTGTCACTAATTAAGAGATAGCACTAGTTTAAAACAAGTGGATATATAGGCACAAGTGCAATTTTTATAAATGAGAAATATTCCAATATGATTGCATTTCGAAATATGTTTACAGATTTTGAAGGTTTTCCTGTATAAACATTTAACCAAAACTTGTGATAACCTTCTTGCTTGTAAAGAGCCAACAAACTATCCAAAAAACAAAATCGTACGTGTCACAACTATTTCTACCGGTAGTCAGATATAGAGAGGGTAGAATGAACATCTAATTATTTTTCTTTATAAATTTATATAATATATTTTTTTATAATTACTGTGGGAAGTCTGCCCAGGGTGCAATTTTTGCCCCTCTTCAGGTGTCTAACCAAATGTGTTGCTGATAGGACAATGAAGGGATGTCCTAGGGCTGTTTCATTGGACTCAATCCCTTGCATTCGCATTAACGACTGAGGAAAACCTCGGGAAAAACCTTCAGTCAGGATTGCCGGTCTCGACATAATTTCTATACTTAACTAATGGTAGTTAAATACATATAGTAAACCAAACTAGCTCGGTCGCCTCGACCCGCACATAGGGCCATCAAATTCCAACTCGCAACCTTCTCGTGGTTTGGCCCGTTAGTAGGGGAGTTTCACTCCCTGAAACTAATGGCGAGCTCTGGGTCGTCGTCGGGGAACTTTCCCCTTCCCTTTGACTATCTCCCCGACGGCGACGACAATGACAACACGGACGGATGATGACACAGACGGAGACGACCACGACGTGGGGGAACCCCTGCCCTCCCCATACGCTTGTGGCTGGTTCTGACCAGCACAGGCCTGTCCACCGCGTCACCCCTTACGTCCCTCCCTTCGTCTCGATTAGCCAAGTTGCATAAATGAGACGTTAAAAATATCCAAAAGTAGTCAAGTAGTAAGGGGCGTTTGATTGTATAGGTAACTGCCACGCTACTCGTTCATTCATAAAACCTCTCAGCCGCGCGTAGTGCTGGCAAGGTAGGAGCTTCGTGTGGGTGAGCTCTAATATACATTTCCTAGGCATGAATGCAACACGAATAGGAGGAACGAAACTAGGAGGAGGATTTATTTTGCAAGACTATAGAGCATCAAGTTTTGTGATGCAGGAAATCACTTCTTGCAGGAAATTGTTAGTATACCATTTAACCATGTTGTATAAAATATAGTATCATTTGTTTCTATTCCAACATACTTTTGGCTAGGAGGAATCAGATTTTCATAATTTCAAGTACAAAACCTTCTAATAGAATTAGACACATTGTCTTATATGTTTTTAACCAGAAATATTAACTTCTCCCCCTTTTTTTAATCACTTTACAACAGTGTATTACATGAATTCCCAGTACAAATGATTGTGAAGTCAGGTCAGATGAAGAGAGAAAAAGTTGTGTCTGTGATGAGTGATTTCATGTGTTGAGTTGATTGAAGATAATCTGCGTGGTATTCTACCTTTGAGTGTAGTGAAATTTTAGAAGTGTAGCTAAGAGGAAATAGCTGTAAGTAAATAGTAATTGTGGTCGAGTGATGTTTGTTTAGAAAGGAACATGTGATAAAGATACGGGGTCATTTCTCAATTTCATTGATCGGGAAACACTCCCGTAGGTGTAATTGATTTAAAATAGAAATCAATCCAGAAATTAAAAAAACCATCCCAGCGGGGTATCGAACCCCGGTCTCCCGATTGCCGGTCGAGTGCTTTACCCCTAAACAATGCACCAACAATCCAGATGTTATGAAGTTAGCCGTCCCGGTAGCTTAGGGGTAAAGCACTCGACCGGCATTTGGGAGACCGGGGTTCGATACCCCACTGGGATGTTTTTTTATTTTATTTCTGGATTGATTTCTATAAAAAGACGGGGTCAGTTGTGAGCAAGAGCCTATACATTAATTTAATTATTAAATATGAGTACTAATTGTGTTGAATTAGTATGTGATATACCCCTTTATTTCTCTTATGAAGTGCGAACAGTATAGAAAAGGGTAAATTCTCGAAGAAGACTAATTTTCACTAGTCTTCTGTTCTACATATTTTACGGAACTGACATTAAAAATTTGTAAAAGTAGAAAGCACGGTACATCTCCTGTACACGCCCTGGCTCAATGTACATCAAGTAAAGATCGGACGTGAGTGAGGCCAGTTTATTGTGTACCCACTCGTACTCTGCCATCCTGACGTCACAGCCTGTGTGCACAGACTCTTGCTCGCGCCTGTACCGCGAGTGAGATTAATCATCGTCTCTTGCATCGGCCGGAACCTCTGGATATTTTATGTCCTTCCTCCTCCATCAAAACTTCCACCTCTATTTATAGCTGGCTTTTGAGAAATTAAGCGATTTACTTTTTCCCATTTCAGTTTGTTTGCATGGGAATTGCAATAGCCGTGAAGACGGATGCGCACTTTGCTGCGAGGCCAAGTGATATTATATTTATGTTACGAGGGAATTTGCAAAACAAAGTTCGCGTTAAGATGTTTTCGCGTTTCCATAACGACAGACAAATAAAAGGGCCCTGTTATATTGATTTGTCTCAATTTATAAGGATTCTAAATTAAATATGAGTCACCCACACGCACACGCACACGCACACGCACACACATTCTCTCCTTGGTTTCTAGTATCCAGACGGAAAGGAAGAATCAGGCTCTTCATAGTTTGCTTTCTTTATTCTTTTACTTCATTATATTCATTTCCGTCACATTTGTGTTCTTTTTGATACACGTTTTTGAGAAAATCTATCCTTTTGGAAGCGTTTTCATCTCCCCTATCAGCCTAAATATAAATAAATAACACACACACGCACACACACGTGTATCTCCAGCTGCTTTACATCTAAAGTGTCGCGGGTTTGATCCTCCGCAGTCCCAGCGATTCCGCTTGCTAAATATAACCCTCTCGTGTCAAGCTTTGCAAACTCGTTATTCAAATTTATGTAAACAGGGAGTGCGGAGCCGTCATATAAAATTACCAGCCACGTTTTTAATGGGTATATTCCCGAGTTTACTGTGGAGATTAATTTTTGTAATTAAGTTGGTATTAAACAGTGTCGTAAAGTCTGGCTGTACGAGTGTGTTATTTAGCGCGGGTCTAGCCATGCGCGTCGTCAGCAATACCTTTATTATTAATATTACGAGGCCGTTACGAGTGAGCTACACGACCCTACCTCAGAGCAGAGCACAACATAAAACAAGGGATGAACCTAAAGCAATTACTGCGAGCCAACGTTGTGTTCGATGTCCGATAACTCATTTAGTAACTCAAGGGTTGGTCGCGGTTCTCGTCACACGGACAACGTTTGTTTACGTTTATCTTGCTGTAACTTGATGAGTAACAACAAAACAACAATCAGGTTCTATATTGGATATAACAATGGTGCTTTGGAGTTGTGAGGGCATAAATATTTTATTTATTTTTATTATCCTTGCAAATATGTGGTTTATTACGTGGTGGCAAGTACTAAAATTAACATTTTATGTATCAAAAGTATCAAGACTTAGTATCACACTTATTCTTTAAAATTTCTCGTTTTACATCTAAATCATCAAATGCATCATCAAATCAACATAAGAGCAAATCAAATCTACATCAGATCCAAATCCATATCCTCCAAACACCTTCTAAACCTTTTCACCGACGAAATTCCTCAACCGCTGCAGCTGGCAATTGACTCCATTCCACAATACTAATGTATCTATGTGTAAAAAAAAATATTTCTTGTGACTCGGCTAGATGAAGTTCAAAATCACAGTCAAATTTGCGAGAAAACACCTTTGATTTTAACCTAAAATGCGCGTTAGAACTCTTCGAACTCGTTTACATTTCCCCATCATGAATATAATTGTGTCTACTCGGAATAATGATGCTATATTCGTACAGATTTATTTTGCAAATTTCGTTCCCAAATTTATGGTCACACGAAATTTAAAATATTGACTAATATGAAATGACTATTGAGGACTGGCATGATCTGTAATTTAATTGGATTAAATGGATATGGTTTGAAATAAGAATTCAGTTGTCTAAACTCAGAACCAGAAAATATTAAATTTCCTTCATGTAGTTTAAAAGCAGGAAAGTATTTCAGTCTGAGCGAGAACAAACAACAAAACCAAAACTGAAAATAACGACTACAATCAAATTGGTTTATAAACAAAGGCAAAGGCAAATGTAATACTATGTTATCTCTGTTATGATTCAAACAAATTAAACTTAAACAAAAGTGTTTAAAAACATGGTTTTCAAGTTGGTTTGAACTGTGTCGATGTGCGCCCATTTAAATCGTTATCGGTTTGTTACGTTTTAGACACCTTCAGTAAAAAATAATCTACATCTTTTTCACCATTCCACTACAAGCACACGTATATCAGAAAAATCCGTCGAAAAAAACGAAACAGAAAATAATACGTTTCTTCGCAGCTCTGAACTTTCTCAGTTGGTGGAGGTGCCGAGTACGATAATATCAAAACTTTCTGGGGGACTAGCCCCCAGGGTCGGCAAAAACAATCTATATTTCCCAAATTTCTTTTGTTGAAGGGCACCCTGAATCAGACGTCATGTTCGGTTTTTATCGTAAGACGTGACACACGCACAGACGGACGGACATACAGAAACGTGGTGCATACAGGCTAGCTTCGCTCCCTAGTTGTAATTCCAACGACTGAGCTAGCTTTGGGATCCACCTGTGTATTGAGCAACGCAATGAGTTATATGATAAGTTGTATGAAGTTGGGAGCTTATCATTCAAGAGGAATGTTCGTTCCCACACAAACCACTAAACTATTGTAACTATTCATTGATTAAACAATCAAACGTTCCAATAATATTATCGTTTGAGCGCACATTTTATACATTTCACAATGTTTTGATTGAATCGTATCAGCCCCACACGTATATTTCTGTGGAGCCAATGTCTCGCCGCAAGGGTTGTAGAATGAAAGTTGGCCCGTGTGATTTGGTCTCTACGCTGGGATGAAGGGCGGATCGAAGGTCTAATCTAGTTCGCAGCTACAGGGTAGAGTATAGAGTAGGCTCTGCCCACGTCGTGACGCTTCAACCCTCGTAATGAGTGATCAGCGATGCGACCAAACAGAAACCTCATTAGTTAAGACGACCGCATCATTGTTATTCGCGGCGAGTAACAACATTGCTGTGGGTTTAGGCAATAATACTGCGTTTAACATGCGTGATCACGGCGATTAAATCAACTACAAACAGTTAAATGCGAATTTCATTGCTTGAAAATGTTCTGTGCACTTTTAACCATTAGCGTTCTGTACTAGGAATTGCTATTTTTACCATTAGCTCTGATTAAAGTCCTAGGAATTGTCTTTTAAAATTCTTCTATCAGTGTGGCCTTAATTACTATAGTTCAACATGAACCTTCTTCTTCATACACCATACTGGCAAACCATAACTTGACAGCGTTGTACTAAACGGTGTGGCAGATAATGAGTGGAGAGTTTTAGGATGTGTGCTAACGCAATTCTATTATAAAAAATTGTAATTATGCTTATTTCTTTACTAATACTTTCAATTTAAGCATGGCATTTTTTATATCTGATCATTTTTCATTAAGTATTAATTATTATTCTTATTTTATTACTCATATCAATATCACCATTGTATTTCACTTTTATCTAACCAGTTTCATAAATTTATTTCTTATTACTTGAAAGATATTAATTTAATGTATTTTGATTTATTTTTGATCATTTTCGTCAAAAGACATGTGCTATTGGAAATGTAAGTTAGTTTTTAGTTTAGTTTAATTTTAGTTTTATATACGATGGATGTAGGACACAAATTTGTAAGGACTTCAGGTTCGCTTCCTGCATCCACTTCATATCGCTAAACTTAAACATATTATGTAATGTTTATACTTATGAATAAATAATAAGAATAATAATAATAGTTAACTTGTGTACATCAACACTAAAATGACCACGATTCGTCTATAAGTATTTTGCAAGGCAATTTTTCTGGATTGGAAAATTTGACTATAATATTATTTTAGAACTTAAATTTATAATTTCTAATATATTTGTTATTGGAGAGTTGTTACTTGTTTGTTATTCTTGTTATCGGTATTGCTATTTACTCACATCCACTCACACTAACGTTTATAACCTGTCATATATGATTCCATGATACATTTTAATTTAATTTTCCCTGGGAGAATCGAGGAAGATTTTGAATCATAGTTCAAACGACACACTTTATATGCTTAATTAAATAACAACAAACTCTCTCTAACCTTAAACTTACCCCGGTCTCAAGATGTCTTATAAATGTTGAGCTACCTGCATTCGATTAGCAAAGTAAAGGCAGGATGTTTCGTATGTGGCAGGAGAAATGTGGTAACTAAGTTGGTATCACCACAAAGAGAACAAAACTCTCATCTCTAACCCCATTTTGACACATGTTTTCTACATTACCACTCTTTTACATTAAATACTTCTCTTATCACCTTAGAATAATAGTGTTTATCATGGAACATCATGATAAGATAACACAATTAGTTGCTATCGAGGTTCTGTGTACACTGCAAAGCTGGACACGCGCTTTTCGATATTCACTCCCGTCTAACTTCTAACTGGTGTAGTCGAAACCTATATCTAACTATCATATACTTATGCTTAGACTATATTCACCCATAATAACATCTACATACTTATCCTATAGACACCCCTAACTTCATATATTTGAATATGCGTAATATTTCAGCCATCCCCACTCTACAGCCACCCCTATCCTGATAGACACGCCCGAGATCTCATATCATTTAAACTATGCGCAATATTTTTGCAGACGCATCCCCATCTTACCACCGTTCCGTAGACTGCCCCCACTCCTCGACCCTCGACGATATATCATTCTTATGTCAGCCTCGCTTCAAAGTTCAAACCTTATTTCGACAAGCGCAGACATAAAGCAGGAAAATATGTCGGGAAGATTGCGTTATTGACAATATCTTTTTTCTAACAATATGAACGTCGCAACAATGTCAAGATGTATGTGTGCGGTACACGGAACCGTTGTGTAAGAACATATACCGTTCATTTCATTCCGTCGTCGTGATATTATTATAACCTGGGGAGGATAGAAACCTTATTCTTACCCCAGTTTCGCTAAACTTGTTATCAAATATGTCTGCGTAGTGTTTTTGCTGAAGATTTATGTAAATATTGGTGTGAAACCAGCATTGTAACGGGATGAGCGCGGAAGAGCTGAAAGAGTAAATTAGTTTCTCTCATATACTAGTTCTATATTTATGTATGTGTATTTCCAACGAGTGTGTTTATGTATAGTGTTTGGAAGGTTCGAAAATTTCAATATATCGGATAAGCCATAACTAAAATAATCGTAGAAGAGCGATTGTTATGACAAAAAATGTTTTGATTGATTTGCGTGCGTGAATGTATCCAGAAAATGTCATCCAAACTAGAGTGCCTATTTGGGCGGAATCGTGCGAATAAACACCAAAAGCGAACTTTTTTTCGTGGGAAGCCTGCCCAGAATGCAATTCATGCCTATCTTCAGGTGTAAGGTAAGTTGCGGACAGGACAATTGTGAAGTGATGTCCGATGCCTGTTTAAGAGGACTCAATCCAATGCATTCGCATTAACGAATGATCAGGATTGCCGGTCTCCCTTCTTACTCTGGAGAAGCAAGATGGCAGTTCTTGGTATTAGTTGAAAGCGTTTGTAAAGTACATCTGTTAAATCCGGATAAATTGTGTCCGCTTCTTAAGTGATTGTACTCGAAGAGAAAGTACCTAATAAAGTACGGGAATATTTATAACCGCACACAATACAATCAGTCGGTACAAAATGTTTCACGTCAATCTCAGTTGAGACATTCAATTCGAAACTAAACGCCAGCCGCCGTCACGGCAATGGTCTCACGAGAGTGTATATGAGTATGAAGCCGTGTGGTGTCGCATCGAGTACGTCGTAAAACCTTGTTGTTGATGACTACACAGTTAAAACATGCTTGCTGATAGAGATTGTTACTTAATTTCTGGGTGCGTCGTTTTAAGAGACATAAAATCAAGATAGGATCACTATTAAAATACCCTAAGCGTAACAAGTCGTTAAAACCTCCAACTTGCAAAGTTGTGAGGCTGGGAAGTTTCGAAGACAAACTTCGCCTATTTTTGGAATTGCCGTAATAAATTTCTTCGGAGTTATGATGAGGCTGGCGGTTCTGCTCCACCCTAGAGGAAACGCTCGAGGCTCGTTGCCAACCTACCCCTAGTTCGCTCGATAGAGGTAGCTCGCTGGTTCGATACCCGCCACCGGCAATCCTGACCGAAAGTTGTTTCCAAATTATTTGTATAACCGATAAGGACGATTGTTGGTATAGTATGCCCCTGCAAGTATTTCCAGACACTACACCTATAAGGGACCTGGGCAGGTGTTCCATAAAGGTCATATTTTGTGTTCTTAATGAAATGGGATTGTCCTATATTAATTAGATTTTGTAACTAAATATGATGTACGTGAAATAAATAAATACATTTTGTGGTTCGTTATGCAAGTTCTAAATAGAGATAATTATTGGTTTTGCAGAACATGGCAACACATACAATAACATTTGTAAGTGTAGATTTGTGGATATCCTTTCCCTTTTACAAATAAATAAACATAGGCCTAATATGGGAAATCAAAAGCTCTATAGTTTCTCAGACTATTTAATTTTTATATTTATTAGTTGCAACTTATTCAGTCTCTTCATCTGGTATTATTCCACTTTCTGCTGCTCTCCATTTTCTCCTATCCAATCTTCCCAACATCTTCCCAATTCTTCCCCCTCCCATGCCTCTCTCGGTTCTACACTTCGCTCGATTTGTCCCCCCCCCACTTGGTCATCCCACTTTTTAACTTTATCTTTCCCTGCCAACCTTCCAAACTCTCTTCTCGCTACTATTCTTCCGGCTCCATTATTTTCATGTCTCCAACTCCAAACCATAGCAGCTGCTCTCTTCCAATACGGATACGCCATTTTAATTTCTCAACGCCCAGTTTACTTATGGCACTACTTCGTATTTTATCCAGATAAATACCGCTAAAATTATTTTCAAGAAGTCTCATTTCCGGTGATTTTTCCACAGAAAAAATAATTATAAAAACAACATAAAAAATTTCAACAGCTAAATCCAACACCGTCTTTTACTGGCCCTAATGAGAAGCAGTCCCCTTGCCCTTGACCTATATAGGCTACTAGCAACTTCGTCACGTACCCAGGTGCATGATGGGATGGGTAGCCCTTTTTGATTATTTTTTTCCCTTTCCTTTTTTCCCTTCTTTCCCCCCCCCCTCCCCCCTTTTATATGTGGTTCATTAATTAATTGCATTTAATATCCTTTTTGAATTTATTACCAAAATTATTGTGTTTTAAAACATTGTTGTTGTGATATTAGTATTTCAAAATATATTTCCTTAACTGTTGTTCATTGTTGTGTCTGCATCTATGTTATTTTAATTTAGTTGTCCTCCTTTGTTAATTAGTTTTTTTTTACTGAAAAGGATGACGTTAAATTAATAAATAAAATAAATAAATAAAATAAATAAATAACGCTACTGGAGGACAAGCAGCCCTAAACTCACCAAATGTTAACATTGCGAGAATGAACAACGTTTCTGTTATAAGAGTGTGCAATTACGTTTTATGTGCTAAAACTGTTTAAATCATTGCTATGGATCCCATTTATAAGTAGAAGTTAAGTGTCGACAAACAAGAGCAGGTTCCGCTAAATGATCACTCCGAATAATTGCGAATAATTTTAACAATCGCTTATCATGATCGTATGTGATCACCAATAATCGATTATCAATTTTGACATCGAATCATATCGCGAGCAAATAGAATGCAGGCTTTTATAATGTTCTTCCAAATTAAAATTGAAAGAATTCCTTTGTACCTAGTTATTAGAAAAGAAAAAAAATGTCTTACATACAAATATATCAAGTTGTCGAAGAATATCATTTCATACAAAACAATATAATATAATAAGTATAAAATATCAGATTACCCCACAAAGCCAGAACATGGTTCTCACACTTCTGTAAATTTTTCCGCATTTCTTCCTTTTCTTTCATAATTTTGCTAATACATATTGTTATTGGAGAACTGATAATTGGTTTTATTTTTATCATTATCATTCACTCATTTCATTTGCCTACTTATATTTATTTAACGTCTGCCCTATTCAGCAATCAAAATTGATTAACAACGAACGACAATCATGATCTTGACATAGAATATGTATTACTCTGTGCGATAAGACTTTGTTGAACAGATAAATGCCAGGTTCCTTACTGTCTGAGCTTAAATCATCAGAAAATGCTGCATTATCCTTGTCAAGTATTATTAGACCGCCTTCTCTGTACGATATTATGCGGAAGTGATAGAAATACCGCTTTGCCATTGCGATAAATAGGTACTCTATTTCGTGCACAGAACACGTAGTATTATCCATGATGTAATGTTGGTACTAGAGTGCAGTTGGCAGTCATACCTCACATGTCATTGGCAATGACAGTTATGCCGAGTCTTGGCAATCACCTAACCCTAAACGAACGTTCTCAAACAGCAAAACTGTTTTCAATATCTGGGTTTGAAGTTGAGGTTTATACAGTCCAAGTTCAGACGAAGCGGTTAACTGAATGATTTATACTAAATGTGATTGGAAATTAGTATGAAATAATTTATGTTTTAAAGATATTATCAATCATCGAGTTGATAAAATTACTAAGCTTCGCGAAAGTAATTTATAGTCTCGGTGAAGCGTTGATTTATTAAGTTGTCCTCCTTTGTAAGACAGTTTTTAACCCCGCATTACTCGCGTAGGGTAAATATTACCCCACTGCTATAAAATCTTATGTTTATCAGTAGTCTTAAACCTCACAACCTTCTCCTTTTATGGTAGTCGGGGTTCGTGGTTTTAGTAGGAAAAAATATTAAAGTTGGTTCGGTGTATAGTAGTAAAAAAATTAAATATCAAATAGCAACGAAATTTGATATTAATAGTACAAGCTGTGGTACAAGATATGTCAACAAATTTAAATGAAAAATGATTTAAAAACATATATTGTTCTAAGGAAATATAATATTTCTCAAAAGTATTACCTGCTAAATAATTTCCTAGCGAATTGTGTAGAGTTTCAATAAAATATCAATTTCATTCACAATCATTCCTTAATTGGTGTTTCAATATCAAAACAGTAGTTTAATACATTCCAATAAAGTAAAATATGTAAACCCTACATCCAAACACCAAAACAACTAAAAAAAAAAAAACAGGTATTTCAATTATGGGGTTGTATATAGATATATACCCCACGCGAGTACTGCAGGGTTTTAACTAAATCGGATATAGACGTTAAATAAATAAATAAAAGATGAGCATAATGGTTTTGGAGCCTTATTTTTCTAAGACAGGAAACATTATCAAAACAAAAACAGTTTCTGAGTGTGATACTTGGTAAACTGTCACGCGAAGCGAGCTACGAATACGATACTTGTTCATTCACAACCACTCTATGATACGCGTATCTCGTGATTCGAAGAATCTAGGTGCCCGTTAGGACGCCGCAGCCAAGCCGCGGTGCGCTACACACTCAGGAACCTTATACAGCAAGCAGAGTTGGGGTGATTTCGAGGTGTCACCCAGCCATCATGAAACGTGATGTGAACTTGAAAACTATCAAAATCGAGGGGAATTAGGTACTCGACAACACATGCAAAATTTGGTTGGGGTACGAGCATTCCTTCTTGGTGAAAATATGACTTGAAACATGCTCAAAATCACTTTAAGGACGTTAGTTACTACTGGCTACTACTACTATCTAATTCGTCAGTTTCAATTGCCCAGCGATTCTGACCAATTGCGAGGTGTCGGCATCAGAACGGATGTAATTTGAAACATCAAGAATAGGATTTAGTAAATTCACGAACAAGCAAAATATTAAAATTGTGGAAGAGCTTCCTGGTAAAATAAAGCTTGAACATGCTCAAAACAGTAAACTTAGTTATACTGGTATACTACACTAATCGTACAGTTTCAAAATGCCAGCTTTGGACCAAACGGTTGGGCTACACTTTCAATTTATACATGAGCATTAATCGACTTGATTAATTTATTGAAGAAAAATAATTTTAAAAACATTGAACGGAATGGCTCCCAACATAAAAAGTTTTAAAAATAACAGCACAAACCTAACACTCAGAGAAATAGATTAAAAAAGCAAGTCATTTGACCACTATACTTATTTGCATGCATTTTAATTGTAAACATACATTAAACGACTTGATAAATTTGTAATAACAATAATTTTGTATGGAACTTGAAAAAGTAATAGATACAAACAAAACTTGTAAATACACCAACCTTAAATAAAGATGAATCTAAAGGCCAAGCTCTTTTCCCCAATTGCGCATTCTTAATTCATAACGTACGTTCGTAAAACCCTTGAAAAGCTTAGTAAAATAGAATTTGCATGACCATTACGTTAAAATTAATTACAAAAAAAGAATTTGAATGAACTATTACGTTTAAATTAATAGTTGCAAATTCTATTTTGCCAAGCTTTTCAAGGATGTTCTTACGGGACACTGTACGTTTATGAATTAAGAATGCGCAAATGTGGAAGAGTAGATGAGCTTGGCCCTTTTTTTTAGATCTCATTTCTTTTGAGTGTGTAAGGTTTGGCTGTATTTTTACAAGTTTTTGTTATGTGTGGGATATCTTTTACATTTCATAAAGAATAATTCGAGAAAAATAATAAAAATATGTTCATATCACAAAACTACGTTATAACGTCCATTTGCAAGTACACAACATTCATTGGTGTCGCAACTCGCAACAGTAACGAGCAGGGCTCGAACTTAACGCTCGCCCGGTCGCCCGAGGCGAGTGTATTGTTGTGCGGGCGAGTAACTTTTGGATTTTTTTGGTGAACCGTAACATAAATTGCGTACATTACGTTGCAAACTACGCGGTCAACAAATATGTGGCGGTATGGACAAGGAGTTGATAACCCCTACTGCAGTCAATCCCAATATATTATGAGAATGACCGTGTGCGCCTTTTTCAAGAACGCTGACTAACAGAACACACTTGGCTACGTTTTGAGTTTGACCAACAACTAAATTCGATGTTTTGTTCTGTTTGTGAGATATCTAACGTAGGAGATCAACACGGTTCATTTGTAAAGGGAAAGGGTTATTATTACGAAATTACGTATTTAAGTTATAGTAGAACTAGTAGTGGTTTGAAGTAGGAATACAGACTAGTGCTTTTAATTTCGGACTAGTAAATTTACAAGAGCACTCACCCGGAGGGCGAGTGCTAAATATTTTAAAATTCGAGCCCTGGTCACGAGGGTAAACAGAGGGCGCGTGATTTATTGATTGATAGGAGGATTTAATATACATTTCAACAGTAATTTAATTACTGTGACTCCGCAGTCGAGATCATTTCAAAGGCGAAAACATGCGTACAAATAGTGTGATTTCCATAAGAAATGTGATGTTAATTATGTATTCGTAAACGTGAATAGTTATGTAGATTCCCCAAAAATGCAATCAAAATTGAAGGTCGTTAATTGTCTGGGTAACGTACGAATAAATAGGAGACGAGTTTTTTTCTCTGTCAAGTCGAGTCGAGTCGAGTCAAGTCAAGTCAAGTCAAGTCAAGGTCGAGTCAAGTCAAGTCAAGTCAAGTCAAGTCGAGTCGAGTCGAGTCAAGTCAAGTCAATTCAAGCAGGCTCGCTCTGTCGCTCATCCGGAAAGTGAAACTTTGCGTGCACTGGCAATGGAGTAGATTAACTCACCCCTTGACTGGGACCCCCCAGAGTCGATCCGTAACCGTCGTATCGACATCTTGTCAGTAGGATCCTCTTCTCCCTAAGCAGGTGTCAGTGGCGTGTCCACTCCGGGGATGCATTGTGCGCGAGTCTGGAGTCGCCGGGAGCCCTTCATCCTGCGGGAGAACACACTAGTTGTCACGGGTGCCACTCCACACTCACCGGGCTGGATCAAACATCGCCCCATGTTGACACCGGCCAAACATTTACACGATACTACCAGCTACTCGTTACCCTAGGTTTACTCAACCCACTCCGGGGATGCATTGTGCGCGGGTCTGGAGTCGCCGGGAGCCCTTCATCCTGCGGGAGAACACACTAGTTGTCACGGGTTTGCCACTCCACACTCACCGGGCTGATCAAACTCGCCCCATGTTGACACGGCCAAACATTTACACGATACTACCATTTCTCGTTACCCTAGGTTTACCAACGCATTGTGGGGGGGTCTGGAGTGCCGGGAGCCCTTCATCCTGCGGGAGAACAAACTAGTTGTCACGGGTGCCACTCCACACTCACCGGCTGATCAACATCGCCCATGTTGACCCGCCAACATTTACACGATACTACAGTACTCTTACCTGGTCTACCAAGCATTGTGCCGGGTCGGATCGCGGGAGCCCTTCATCCTGGGGAGAACACACTAGTGTCACGGGGGCCACCCACCTCCCGGGTGATCAACATCGCCCCATGTTGACACCGCCAAACATTACATAAATACCAGCTATCGTTACCCTAGGTTTCTCAAGCCATGTGCGCGGGTCTGGAGTCGCGGAGCCCTTCTCCTGCGGGAGAAACATAGTTGTCCGGGTGCACCCACACTACCGGTGGATCAAACTCGCCCATGTTGACACCGGCCAAAATTTACACGATACTACCACTATCGTTACCCTAGGTTTCTCAACCACTCCGGGGGCATTGTGCGCGGTCTGGAGTCGCCGGGAGCCCTCATCCTGCGGAGACACACTAGTTGTCCGGGTGCCACTCCACACTCACCGGGCTGATCAAACATCGCCCATGTTGACACCGGCCAAACATTACACGATACTACCAGCTACTCGTTACCCTGGTTTACCAATCCGGGGATTGTGCGCGGTTGAGTCCCGGAGCCTTCATCCCGCGGGAGAAAACACTAGTTGTCCGGGTGCACTCCACACTCACGGCTGATCAAACATCGCCCATGTTGACACCGGCCAAAATTTACACGATACTACCAGCTACTCGTTACCCTAGGTTACTCACCCACCGGGGAGCATTGTGCGCGGGTCTGGAGTCGCGGGAGCCCTCACTGCGGGAGAACAACCAGTTGTCACGGTGCCCCTCACACTCACCGGGTGGACAAACATCGCCCATGTTGACACCGCCAACATTTACACGATACTACAGCTACTCGTACCCTAGGTTTACTCAAGGGCATTGTGCGGGTTGAGGGCCCGGGCCCTTCATCCGCGGGGAACCATAGTTGTCACGGGGCCACTCCACTCACCGGGCTGATCAACATCGCCCCATGTTGACACGGCCAAACATTTACACGATACTACCAGCACTCGTACCTAGGTTTCACCCACTCCGGGATGCATTGTGCGCGGTCTGGAGTGGGGAGTATCTGCGGAGAACACTAGTTGTCACGGGTGCCACTCCAACTCACCGGCTGGATCAACATCCCCATGTGACACCGGCAAACATTTACACGATCTACCAGCTACTCGTTACCCTAGGTTTACTCAACCCACTCCGGGATGCATGTGGCGGGTTGGAGTCGCCGGAGCCTTCATCCTGCGGGAGAACACTAGTGTCACGGGCCACTCACACTCACCGGGCTGGATCAAACATCGCCCATGTTGACACCCGGCCAAACATTTACACGATACTACAGCTACTCGTTACCCTTTGTTTACTCAAAGCATGTGCGCGGGTCTGATCGCCGGAGCCTTCATCGCGGGAGAACACCTAGTTTTCACGGTGCCACTCCACACTCACCGGCTGGTCAACTCGCCCCATGTTGACAAAGGCAAAATTTAACGATACTACCAGCTACTCGTTACCCTAGTTTACTCAACCCATCCGGGATGCATTTGGCGGGTCTGGAGTCGCCGGAGCCCTTCACTGCGGGAGAACACCTGTTTCACGGGGGACCCACACTCACGGTGGATCAACATCGCCCATGTGACACGGCAAACATTTCACGATACTACCAGCTATCGTTACCTAGGTTACTCACGCATTGGCGCGGGTCTGGAGTCCCGGGAGCCCTTATCCGCGGGAAACACACTAGTTGTCACGGGTGCCCACCACATCACCGGCTGGATCAACTCGCCCATGTTGACCCGGCCAAATTTACGATACTACCAGCTACTCGTCCCTAGGTTTACTCAAACCACCCGGGATCATGTCGCGGGTCTGAGTCGCCGGGCCTTCATCCTGGGAGAACAACAGTTGTCACGGGTGCCACTCACACTCACCGGCTGATCAAACATCGCCCATGTTGACACCGCCAACATTTACCTATACTACAGCTACTCGTTACCCTAGTTACCAACCCTTATGCATTGTGCGCGGGTCTGGAGTCGCCGGGAGCCCTTCATCCTGCGGGAGAACACACTAGTTGTCACAGTGCCACTCCACACTCACCGGGCTGGATCAAACATCGCCCCATGTTGACACCGGCCAAACATTTACACGATACTACCAGCTACTCGTTACCCTAGGTTTACTCAACCCACTCCGGGGATGCATTGTGCGCGGGTCTGGAGTCGCCGGGAGCCCTTCATCCTGCGGGAGAACACACATAGTTGTCACGGGTGCCACTGCCACACTCACCGGGCTGGTATCAAACATCGCCCCATGTTGACACCGGCCAAACATTTACACGATACTACCAGCTACTCGTTACCCTAGGTTTACTCAACCCACTCCGGGGATGCATTGTGCGCGGGTCTGGAGTCGCCGGGAGCCCTTCATCCTGCGGGAGAACACACTAGTTGTCACGGGTGCCACTCCACACTCACCGGGCTGGATCAAACATCGCCCCATGTTGACACCGGCCAAACATTTACACGATACTACCAGCTACTCGTTACCCTAGGTTTACTCAACCCACTCCGGGGATGCATTGTGCGCGGGTCTGGAGTCGCCGGGAGCCCTTCATCCTGCGGGAGAACACACTAGTTGTCACGGATGCCACTCCACAGTCACCGGGCTGGATCAAACATCGCCCAGTTGACACCGGCTAAACATTTACACGATACTACCAGCTACTCGTTACCCTAGGTCTACTCAACCCACTCCGGGGATGCATTGTGCGCGGGTCTGGAGTCGCCGGGAGCCCTTCATCCTGCGGGAGAACACACTAGTTGTCACGGGTGCCACTCCACACTCACCGGGCTGGATCAAACATCAGCCCATGTTGACACCGGGCGAAACATTTACACGATACTACCAGCTACTCGTTACCCTAGGTTTACTCAACGCATTGTGCGCGGGTCTGGAGTCGCCGGGAGCCCTTCATCCTGCGGGAGAACACACTAGTTGTCACGGGTGCCACTCCACACTCACCGGCGAAGATCAAACATCACCCCATGTTGACACCGGCCAAACATTTACACGATACTACCAGCTACTCGTTACCCTAGGTTTACTCAACCCACTCCGGGGATGCATTGTGCGCGGGTCTGGAGACGCCGGGCGAGCGCTTCATCCTGCGGGAGAACACACTAGTTGTCACGGGTGCCACTCCACACTCACCGGGCTGGATCAAACATCGCCCCATGTTGACACCGGCCAAACATTTACACGATACTACCACGCTACTCGTTACCCTAGGTTTTACTCAACCTACTCCGGGGATGCATTGTGCGCGGGTCTGGAGTCGCCGGGACCCTTCATCCTGCGGGAGAACACACTAGTTGTCACGGGTGCCACTCCACACTCACCGGGCTGGATCAACATCGCCCCATGTTGACACCGGCCAAACATTTACACGATACTACCAGCTACTCGTTACCCTAGGTTTACTCAACCCACTCGGGGATGCATTGTGGCGCGGGTCGGGAGTCGCCGGCGAGCCCTTCACCGCTGCGGGAGAACACCACTAGTTGTCACGGGTGCCACTCCACACTCACCGGGCTGGATCAAACATCGCCCCATGTTGACACGGCCAAACATTTACACGATACTACCAGCTACTCGTTACCCTAGGTTTACTCAACCCACTCCGGGGATGCATTGTGCGCGGGTCTGGAGTCGCCGGGAGCCCTTCATCCTGCGGGAGAACACACTAGTTGTCACGGGTGCCACTCCACACTCACCGGGCTGGATCAAACATCGCCCCATGTTGACACCGGCCAAACATTTACACGATACTACCAGCTACTCGTTACCCTAGGTTTACTCAACCTACTCGGAGCATTGTGCGCGGGTCTGGAGTCGCCGGGAGCCCTTCATCCTGCGGGAGAACACACTAGTTGTCACGGTGCCACTCCACACTCACCGGGCTGGA
This sequence comes from Sweltsa coloradensis, assembly GCA_024449915.1. Lineage (NCBI taxonomy): Eukaryota > Metazoa > Arthropoda > Insecta > Plecoptera > Chloroperlidae > Sweltsa > Sweltsa coloradensis. The sequence goes on from JAMZAV010000061.1 coordinate 742,670, forward strand.
TCAAAACATCGCCCCATGTTGACACCGGCCAAACATTTACCGATACTACCAGCTACTCGTTACCCTAGGTTTACTCAACCACTCCGGGGATGCATTGTGCGCGGGTCTGGAGTCGCCGGAGCCTTCATCCTGCGGGAGAAACACTAGTTGTCACGGGTGCCACTCCACACTAACCGGGACTGGAACAAACATCGCACCATGTTGACACCGGCCAAACATTTACACGATACATACCAGCTACTCGTTACCCTAGGTTTACTCAACCCACTCCGGGGATGCATTGTGCGCGGGTCTGGAGTCGCCGGGAGCCCTTCATCCTGCGGGAGAACACACTAGTTGTCACGGGTGCCACTCCACACTCACCGGGCTGGATCAAACATCGCCCCATGTTGACACCGGCCAAACATTTACACGATACTACCAGCTACTCGTTACCCTAGGTTTACTCAACGCATTGTGCGCGGGTCTGGAGTCGCCGGGAGCCCTTCATCCTGCGGGAGAACACACTAGTTGTCACGGGTGCCACTCCACACTCACCGGGCTGGATCAAACATCGCCCCATGTTGACACCGGCCAAACATTTACACGATACTACCAGCTACTCGTTACCTAGGTTTACTCAACCACTCCGGGATGCATTGTGCGCGGGTCTGGAGTCGCCGGGAGCCCTTCATCCTGCGGAGAACACACTAGTTGTCACGGGTGCCACTCCACACTCACCGGGCTGGATCAAACATCGCCCCATGTTGACACCGGCCAAACATTTACACGATACTACCAGCTACTCGTTACCCTAGGTTTACTCAACCTACTCCGGGGATGCATTGTGCGCGGGTCTGGAGTCGCCGGGAGCCCTTCATCCTGCGGGAGAACACACTAGTTGTCACGGGTGCCACTCCACACTCACCGGGCTGGATCAAACATCGCCCCATGTTGACACCGGCCAAACATTTACACGATACTACCAGCTACTCGTTACCCTAGGTTTACTCAACCTACTCCGGGGATGCATTGTGCGCGGGTCTGGAGTCGCCGGGAGCCCTTCATCCTGCGGAGAACACCACTAGTTGTCACGGGTGCCACTCCACACTCACCGGGCTGGATCAAACATCGCCCATGTTGACACCGGCCAAACATTTACACGATACTACCAGCTACTCGTTACCCTAGGTTACTCAACCGCATTGTGCGCGCGGTCTGGAGTCGCCGGAGCCCTTCATCCTGCGGGAGAACACACTAGTTGTCACGGGTGCCACTCCACACTCACCGGGCTGGATCAAACATCGCCCCATGTTGACACCGGCCAAACATTTACACGATACTACCAGCTACTCGTTACCCTAGGTTTACTCAACCCACTCCGGGGATGCATTGTGCGCGGGTCTGGAGTCGCCGGGAGCCCTTCATCCTGCGGGAGAACACACTAGTTGTCACGGGTGCCACTCCACACTCACCGGGCTGGATCAAACATCGCCCCATGTTGACACCGGCCAAACATTTACACGATACTACCAGCTACTCGTTACCCTAGGTTTACTCAACCCACTCCGGGGATGCATTGTGCGCGGGTCTGGAGTCGCCGGGAGCCCTTCATCCTGCGGGAGAACACACTAGTTGTCACGGGTGCCACTCCACACTCCACCGGGCTGGACCAAACATCGCCCCATGTTGACACCGGCCAAATATTTTACACGATACTACCAGCTACTCGTTACCTAGGTTTACTCAACCCACTCGGGGATGCATTGTGCGCGGGTCTGGAGTCGCCGGGAGCCCTTCATCCTGCGGGAGAACACACTAGTTGTCACGGGTGCCACTCCACACTCACCGGGCTGGATCAAACATCGCCCATGTTGACACCGGCCAAACATTTACACGATACTACCAGCTACTCGTTACCCTTGGTCTACTCACGCAATGTGCGCGGGTCTGGAGTCGCCGGGAGCCCTTCATCCTGCGGGAGAACACACTAGTTTGTCACGGTGCCACTCCACACTCACGGGCTAGATCAAACATGGCCCCATGTTGACAACCGGCCAACATTTACACGATACTACCAGCTACTCTTACCCTAGGTTTACTCAACGCTTACGCAGCCACAAACAATCATCTGTAAAATTCGTTCATCTTAAATTACTTACCTGAGTGTACAAACAAATGGCTCTTCCAACTGATCATAAAGACTTTCCTACAACAAAAACTTCGCGACACTTTTATCAAATGGAATTGAAAGATGTACGCCACTGAAATTATTTTCCTAGAAAATAACTTTCAATAGATAGTTGTTTATTGGCAAGATTATATAAAGAAGTCTTGTTTTAGATGTTCTTAATTAGAAAGGTAATCTGTTTAATATCGAAGAATGCTTCTCGCAATAACTTGTAAAAACTTGTAATTTAAATGTAAAGGATTTGTTATTCACAAGTCCTGATTTTTAATCTAGAAAAATGATAAAACATCCATATTAAATAGTTTACATAAAATGAAGTGTTGTAGAATAACTGTTGTAATATAAAGCGTGGATTTACTTTGCTACAAAAGTAGTTATTCAAACAGGGTCTTCTCCACTTATTTAGTATCTTACTCGTTTCTGGCCACCTTTTACTTCTTTGATATGCATTTAACCTAACTAATGTCAATTTCCTTTAAAAGATTTAATAAAATCTTATAAATCTGCGAGGGAAAGAGTAGATGCCTCAGAGGCATTCTTAAATTGAAAGCGTAACAAATTGGATTGGTAAGTGCCACTTTTCAATAAGAATAAGCCTTTGCTTTTGACGGTGCTGTTTATCTGAAGAGACAATATAAAAAACACACTTCATGGTTGTCAAAGTTCTATGTTTCAATACAATTTTGTTGCATATTTAGGAAAAATTAAAAAAGGCTGCAGCGGCATTATCTGGTACACACAGGTCGTTGTATGTCATGAGCACACACTCAGCTCCCCCGTCGCTTTATGAAGCTCTCTGACACTTGAGCTCTTTGTGAATCCACCCTAGGCCCTCGAGCGGGAACGGAAGTGGCCAGACCTGCTCGTGATTGCAATCCCGTCGGACGCAGCTGGCACAATCGTTCCAATATTTCACGAGATCATTACAGAATCAGCTACACCATCTCGGTACTTTCTTGTGGCTCAAGACTTTCCTAGTTTTATGTTGATATTGCAATTTTATAATCTAAAATCCAATCGACTTAGATGCACTCTTCTGAATTTTTTCGAGCATACCATCACAATTAGCCGCCATAAAACATATTTTTCCCCCCGAGAGCAGCTTTGATTTTAAAATAACGTTTTTGTATTTGAACTTCATGCGTACAATCTGTGGGCTCAATACTCTACAAATCGAACAGAACGCAACGCATCCAATACGTGATGTTAGCAATCATGCAATCGTGACGGTGAATCTTTTTCAATTCTAACTAATTCTAACTAATACCCATATGAGAATTTTCATTAAACCCAACATTCATAATCGCGATAACATAATACATAGGTATATTATATTATATTTCCTTAATATTAATTAAATCACGAAGTTATAATCTACGTTCTGTTTCAATATCGATATTCCCTACATTAAAATGTACAAGTTTGAGTGTATAGTTCATGGATACTTGCATTGAACTAATCCACTGGGACTGAACGATCTTGATGCTGGAGCGACGACGATCACGACAACGATGACGACGACGCCGACAACGACGACGTGCTAACTCGCGACCCCCCTCAGGCAGACTGGCAACCTCTGGACCGACGTCGCTCTTCCCCCAGGCGTCGCGACGCCCGCGCACAACTCGCGTTCGACGTCTTCCCGGATTCGAGAGCAAAACGTAGGTGCGTTCGTTTAGTTGGTATCACGGGGAATGTACGTGCGTTTAGTTGGTAACACGGGAATGTGTGTGCGTTTAGTTGGTACCGCGGGGAATGTACGTGCGTTTATTTTGGTAACACGGGGCATGTGCTTGCGTGAGGTTGGTAATGCGCGATGAGATTTATGAAAACAAGGATTGGAACGAGCTCACGACTAATAAACGTGTACATGGGTTACGGTAATGATGAGCCAGAAGATGTAGCTGCACCTTATAGCTTCATAAATGTGCACCTACCGAATTTATGTGTGAATCAAATCAAGAGGTGAACATAAAATTGCTGTTCTCTAGCAACTTTTCTGAATTTATCATGTTATTTTCTCCCTATCAAATCTGTTAATCAATGAGTAGACCTAAAACGGGGAACACAAAATGACAAAACGTAACATGGCTACAACAAATAATCATTTAATGTATAAGAAGGAATATGTTGAGATTTATGGTCACTTATACACTTATATTTGGAAGCCTGCCCAGGGTGCAATTCATGCTCCTCTGTCAGTGGCGTAGGAACTATTTTTTTTTAGTGGGGGGGTCACACTCTAGTTGACTACGAGGGTGGGCGGCCAAACCGGGGTCTGGGGCGAAGCCCCAGCCGCTGGAGGCTTTTTCGCCCTAGGCGAGATTTTTTTCAAAAGGTGCCCTTGATAGGTGGCCTGAAATACGTTTTCAGGCGAATTTTAATTATGAATAAGGGTTACATTTTGAAGCTAATATTGCATTGAAGTTTGATTACCTGACTAAAATCGGTCGACAGTCTGCTTGGGAGTGAAAACATTGCACACAAAATGTAATGAATATTAGTCTAAAATCAGATGGCTCGTCTAGTCTCGCAAATCACGTCCTTACTAAATCTTTCTAAAAAAAATGTTAACAAAAACCTTCCTTTTTGTTTGCAAGCCCGACTGTAATAAAAATAAGTTAGAAAATGACACCCATACCCAAGTGGGGGGGGGGGGAGTTTCCCCCCCATCCCCCCCGTTCCCCACGCCCCTGTCCACTGTGCTTGTGCTTGGGCTGGTTTTCGTTCAATTGAATCCCGCGATGATATAACTTCGACCTCTTTTAATTACAAATTATTATACAGTATCTAAGTGAAAAGAGATTCAGCTCTAAAAGCGATTCAATCTGATCTATATTACCATAATATTGATAAAAATGGTATATAGGACAATAATTAGCTATATCATTCCAATTACACCCCCCCCCCTTTTATGACAACAGAATTAATCTTCAAGCTAGTTGGGTCATTATTGATGAGTGAGACTGAGTGACGAGGGTGAAGAACATTTACAAAAAAACCTATGTCTTATGCGGGATTCGAACCCAAGTCCTCCACGCGTCGTGCACTTCGAGTCTGTGCCTAAATCGTTCAAGCCATACCCTTGATAATTTTATGCCATTTCTCTTCAACAGTATTATATTATATTATGTGCAACAGCCAACAGATAAATTTATTTTCTTAAATATCGCAAAACTTTGAATTTGCGTTTTCTTTAACTATCATACTTTTAATCTTAGTTAAATTAAGTATTCATTTATTGAGTTTCAGCCACTCTATCATTCTCATAAATTGATTGTTAATAATATCACACACACTTGTTTAATTATAATTCAGACCTGAACATGATACCAATGCGTCATCTACAAAAACATTTAGAAATATTATAATCCATGTTTAAATACAAATCTTTTGTGGTAACTTTATTTTTGCATCGTGGGAACGAACAGCTATCGATGTGGGACTACTATGTTACCTGTGTCTCTCTCATCTTATCAACACGCATGCATGTAGGCAACAGCTGCCTTGGAAGATGGAAAAAATCTATGGCGGTGGCCGTGGGGGGGTGGGGGGTGGGGGGTGACCAAACGAGAGGGGTAAAGTGCACTGCACGTGCAAGTTGGTGGGCAGTCGGCTCTCGGTGTCCGGTACGACCGTACAAGTTCAGTCATTTCTCTTACCTACCTACAAGAGGGGCGCAGGACAATCGGTTGTAGTGAATTGTGATCAATCATCATATTATCTAACGAATTATTAGATCATTCATTACCAACAATAACCAAAACCAGATCTCTGTTATACTGTTGACGGTTAAACCATGTTAAACGGAGCTCGCGCATAGCAATCTCCTATAGCAAGATCATAGAGCATAGAGTACAATCCCTATTTTTGAATCGGTGTGATAATAATGTCGGCGTAAGTTTAGCTTCAGTGCATGGCCTCTTGTGACTTTGGTTTCAGTGTAAAGTGTAAACAATTAGTGCATTTATCCGGAATACGCAAATGCAAATCAAAACTCAAAAGTAAGTCCTCCTTCCTGCACTCATCATTCGTTGTTATTTAGTGGCGTTTGTGGTGCCTGCGGTGGTAGTGCACTACAGTAGTAGTAGAAATAGTGATTGTGATAGTGATAGTGATAGTGATAGTGATAGTGATAGTGATAGTGATAGTGATAGTGGTAGTGGTAGTGTTGTCATATTATTTTGTTGTAGTTCGTTGTTGGCTTGTACAAGTTACTGGTCGCCTGGGCTTGAATCTGACCTGCATGGGCACTTCTCCGTCATAGGGGTTCCACTTTCCCCAAGTTGGGTTCATCATCATTCATTCACATCATCCGCCCATCGTCTCGATTGGCGGTATAGCACAAACGGGGAGACTTATTAATGAATCAGCCAATGCCGATAGGTAGACTTTTACTTATTTAAAAATTTAATAAATTAAAGGAGTATTTAACCGCTAGACTAAAAAACTATATTTCATTCAGGCTAATTAGTAATGAATTTAGCAATTAACAGAAAAATTATTGGGGCCACCATGACCTCCCAAAAAATTGTCAAACATGATATTTTTAGAGCTAGGTTCCATCGGCAAAAATCTCCCATAAGAAATAACATGGGGACGATCTTTATGCCCCGTGACCTTGGAGGATTTTGATCAGAAAAAATATTGGCCATTATTGACGTACTCGACAGCCTTTTCTGTAAATTCTCTATATTTTGTTTTGTAATTTGGGCAAGTAGTTCGGTCAAAATATGCTGATTACCAAGATGGGGTGTGATTTTGGAATACATATTTTTGCGTGTTTGAGGGTATATTTGGGCACAGTTTCAAGACACGATGTTATAAAGGGGCATTTTAGATTGGTACTATGCTCTAGTATCTATGTGGACCAAAAAAGAAGCAGGTTAAAGTCAATTTAAGAAATTTCCCAAAACACCAATTTTCGCAAATTTTTGGATAAAAAAAATTCAAAAATTCGTGTTAAATCACAATTACAAGATTGATTTTTTAAACGGTCATTTAAGTGTAGTATTGTGCTATAGATCACGTGGAAAAAAATATTTTTTTTTTGCCCCTTTAATAAATACCGGTAGTTTAATACACTATGATCAATCGATCAAGGGTAAATGAAACTATACTTATTGAAATAGGCGTATTATAGGCTAATGTAACTTATTATTATTTTAATTGTTATTATTATTAATATTATTATTATTATTATTATTATTATTATTATTATTTTTTATTATTTTTTTATTTATTCCTTCACTAAATAAATGTACTTACATAGATCGATGCAGGTACAGCAGTGAACTAACAGTTAAGTAAATATTTACAACAATGTATTAAACACAATGATTTTGGTAACAAATTCAAAAAGGATATTAAATTCAATTAATTAATGAGCTAAATAAAAAAGGGTGGGGAATGAAAAGAAAAAAAAAAATTTAGGAAAGAGAAAAAAAAAGAAAAATAGAAAAACGAAAAAAAAAAAACTGATTTATTAAACGATGATGAGGTTTGCCAAAAATCAGGAACAGCAAATCAAGGAGTAATCAAACTTTCGCGGAAGAAACCACCGAACGCGAATCTTCATTCTTGTGTTCAAATCTTGATAACAATTTAGTACAAAAGATCTTGACTCTAATATATAATAAATACATAAATAAACTGTATTTAGTTAGAGTCTACCCACTCAGCTGTTATATAACTGATTTACATTGGGGGACAGTAAATCGAAGCGACCAAGCCAACCCTGTTGGCCCCGACGCAATCGACGAGTGAGCGATAGCCAACCAAAGATCGATATTTTTAATAGGACATATAGCAATCAGTGGTATGGACAGTGCGAACATCCGCGGAGATCCAAAGTCAACATTTTTTACAAACTCCAAAGACACGAACTGATGGACTTAATTCCTAATCAGAAGTTGGCGGGAATCGAACCCTGGACCTTCTACATTGGAAGCAGATACGCTAACCACAAGACCAACGAGCCACTATATCGGACATAAAATTATTTGTAATTGTACATTTATTATTTATTAATTAGTCTTCTCCCCACTTCTAAGCTCCTCCCATAAAAGTCGCACGTACAGGCTAATGGTGAACTGATGGAGAGACGTGGAGAGACTAGAAGTAGCCTGTGGCCCGATAACTCACTTGGTTGAGCATCTGTACGTAGAGCCGAAGGAACCGGATTCGAACCCCAGATGAGACACATATTTTCCAAGTTGCCATCAATAAGTAGTAAATATACCCATCCCCTCCCAATTTCCCATACATTTTACATAACATTCATTAATAAAGTGTTATGACCACACCAATTAAATTATGTCTGGTACAATGGGTAGTCTGGGGGTATAACCCCCTAGCTAGTGCGGGTGTGGGGCGCATTCGCATAGCCGCAGAAATTTTTGGATTTTGAAATGGTGGTATTTTACTACTTTTAAGCGTGCTTTGGTCGATAATATAAAACTGTAACAATCCACATACTGTCAGTTTTCAATATCTTGTCACTTCAATTTTTTTAGAACTATAATCAAACAAGTCTGAACTGCCCATTAAGTATTGTTCTTAGGCGCCGACAGGGTATTTTCCAGGGGGGTGGGGGCAAGACGAAACAAGTAGCAACTCATTCATTCTTTAAGAGTCCCGCGGGGGGATAAGGATTGAGCGAGCTTCGCAAGTCGTATTTTTTCGTAAGGTACTTTATAGACGATTTTTGGGATGCTAAAATAGGATATGAATAATGAAACTAAAATATTTGTGAGTTTATTTTATTTTACCCTAATTTACAAAAACAACATTGCAAGCAGTAGCGTGTGTCCAGGAATAGAAAATTGACTGGAGAAAGGCGGGGGGCCGGCCTTGCAAAACTAATACCTTTTACGGGTGTGCTGGAGTAAAGTTCCAGTTATGCCAAAAGTTATTATGGCCGAAGGCGAAAAAAATCAAATTTGCTACTTTTCAACGACTAAAAACACGTTTAAAAATGTTTTCTTTTATGTACGAAACTTTAACAACTCGTACATCGCATTGTTTGATGAGCGTAGCGAACGAAGTGAAGATTTCATTCCAGTTCACTGGAGAAAAAAATCCGGAATGTTTTTTTTTGGGGGGGGGGGGGGATTTTTGTGTTTGTTAACACGATTCCGGCTAAACCGATACTCCAATTGCGATGAAATTTTCTGGAGGCCTTCGAAATCTCTGAACTTAGAACTGCCACGTTTTCGAGAGCAATCGAAATATTATTTCTCATGAAAATCGCAATTTTATGATTTTTTTGTTTTTTAAAAACTTTCTTCGACAAATAACACCTACATGCTTAATCTGATTGTTATGATTTTTTCACAGAACCTAGATGTTATGAATTAATATATTCGTGTGAAATTTGAGCGCAATCAAAAAATTATTTCTCATGAAAATGGCAATTTTACACTTTTTTTGTTTAAAAAAAATTACGCTCATACAACAACGTGCCTGAAAAAGCGTTTGCGAAGCTTCCTAGTTGTAAATAGTATAGTGTGTTACAACATTGTAATAAAATGAGCGTAGCGAGCGAAGCGAAGATTCCATTTCACTACACTGGAGAAAAAAATCCGGACTGTTTTTTTTCATCTTTTTTTCTGTATTTTTGAGTGTTTGTTAACACAATTCCGGCTAAACTGATACTCCAATTGACATGAAATTTTCTGGAGGCTTTTGAAATCTCTGAACTTAGAACTGCCACGTTTTTGAACGCAATCGAAAAATTATTTCTCATGAAAATCGCAGTTTTACGATTTTTTTCGATTTTTTAAATTTCTTCGGCTTATAACAACTACATGCTTTATTCGATTGTAATGATTTTTTTACAGAACCTTAATTTTATAAATTGATATTATATTCGTGTGAAATTTGAGCGGAATCATAAAATTATTTCTCATGATGATTGCAAATTTACGATTTTTTTTTTTTTAATTCTTCGACTTAAAATACCTAGGCCTACATGCTTTATCAGATTGTAATAATTTTTTCACGGAACCTTAATTTTATGAATTAATATATTTGTGTAAAATTTGAACGTAATCGAATAATTATTTCTTATGAAAATCGCAATTTTACGATTTTTTTCGTTTTTAAACAATTAAGCTCATCCAACAACGCGCCTGAAAAAGCATTTGTGAAGCTTCCTAGTTGTATTAAATGTATCAAATGTCCCCACTGAAAATTAGTTATATGACTGAGTTGGTCGACTCAAAATACGTATTTATTTATTTATCGACTATAAAATGTTGAAAATTAGGTGGGCGGACGCGTCCGCCCTGAAATTAACTACTGGTGACGTAGCGTTTGCAAGACTATGCGCGCTGCATGCTGTCGCAGCTCAAGTTCCTAGTGGCTTCTGCGCTCGCTTGGCCGCCATCTTGGAATTATGAATTCAATCTCAGTTTTGTCGCTCGCGAATATTCTCCGGTAAGATTATTGATTACACAGTGAAATAACCATCGGCAGGTGCCAATTGTTGAATAAATAGCTTGTGTAAACATTTGTGCTTCCGTTAAATGTTTATTTACAAAGTTACGTGTGCTAACAATACTTAAATGACGATTTTAATTCATTGCCGTGGCTACGGAATTCGAAACCAAGATGGCGCCCGCGGCCCGCGAAGTGTGCCTGGCAGCATCTACGGACTGCATCACCTGTTGAATCGAGGTAGGGGCGTGGGGCTAACGTTGTTGGGGCAGGTCGACCAGTGTCCAGTGTAGCGCTTAATAAAACATAAAAAACTAATGATTTTATTTTGAATTAAACGGCAAATAACTGATGGTTTTATTTTGGACCAAATTAATTTCATAGCTCTCGTGTTATTGTCAACAACTGCCCCCAATTGTTTATTGACATTTGTGACTAGGTCACGGTATGATATTATATAGGTCAGTGTGTGATGACAGCAGCTGCTCTCCCCCCCCCCTCCCCCTCCCCCACGACCAACGTCTTGTAGCCTACGCAAGCATGCACAGGTGGCACGATAATTTTGTTCGTTCCCACGGTTGTGAATCGGGCTCTAGAATACAAGCTCGACCGGGCTTTGTATAGTTTTATAGTATTAGTAGTTTTAGGGCGTTTTAACAGCTATAAGATTATTCGCGCCTCCAAGATAAAACAATTTCTATAAGTGTGAGTTATGTCCATGTATACTTCTTTCCTAAGGGTGGGACGTAAGGGGTGACGCGGGGGGACAAGGGGTGGACAGGCCTGTGCTGGTCAGAACCAGCCACAAGCGTATGGGGAGGGCAGGGGTTCCCCCACGTCGTGGTCGTCTCCGTCTGTGTCATCATCCGTCCGTGTTGTCATTGTCGTCGCCGTCGGGGAGGTAGTCAAAGGGAAGTTCCCCGACGATGACCCAGAGCTCGTCATTAGTTTCAGGGAGTGAAACTCTCCTAATCACGGGCCAAACCACGAGAAGGTTGCGAGTTGGACTTTTATGGGGCTTTGTGACCGATTGTGTGAGAGAGAGGGCAACTATTGTTGCACCGTTGCAAGGCAAACGAGTTGACGTAGGTGCGTGAACTTGGCATCCCCACAAGAGCAAATCACACAATATTTAGTGTTCAATTGGTGCTTTCGAATGTCACTATAGACCCGTAATTAGTGCTTCATATCATGACACTGTGATCCGGGAGATCTTCAGTTCGATAACCGCCACCGGCAATCCTGACTGAAAGATTTGCTCAAGGTTTCCTTCTGTTGAGCCTAGGGCATACTAGAGATTAAGGGCTCCTAGACAGGTCTTGGATATTCATTTCACAACTATCCTGAAACCATTTCACAGTTGGTCATTAATTGAGGGGCAGGTTTCCTACGACACGTTTATTTTAGGAACATATAATTTAACATCATTTCAAGTTTAAACTTGTTCTGATCAAAGAAAGCGTTGAATTGTGTCGCGTGCGGGTGTGTTGTGCACTTGTGCACTTGCACTTGCATATTATTGTAAACTGCTATCCACGTTGGATCTTCTATCAGTGTTCTGATTACCGGTTCTGAAAAGATTACTGAATAGTAAGTGCGAGTTTCGTATTGAACATATGCCCTAAGTAGGAGTTGAAAGTGGCAGTTCTGGGACATGAGGAGTCATTTTTGGAGCCTTCACCAACTCTATTCCAACTTTTAAATGAAAATTCCTAACTTAAGATAACCTTACCAAGGGCCTAACGGCTCGAGTAAGTCACAGCTTCTTTGGTTAGGTCAGCGGTTGTGTTATTCTGTTAGGTTAGGACGGGCTAGACACTACACTGGTTGTGACCCTCTGCAGAGTGTTATAGGGTGGTTGTGATGGGAATGTACTCAGTACCCAGCATTCGCATGTACCCCTGAAGAAACCTTAGAAAACCCTTTCAGTCAGGATTGCTAATGGTTGTTATCCTTCCCAATTAAGAGCACGTCACAACACAAGTTATAGCTATCCGATGCGCCTAGGACCGGGCCCTTAGGCCCTATATGGTGAGTGGTGACCGATAGGAAAAGTGTTTATACCTCACAAGTCAGTACTTGCGAGTATGTATGTAGGACGTACTCAGGGTCTCTATTCTATAACTTCTACTGAATTGGATTCGTAGGTAATCGCACGAATTGAACTCGGTATAGCATAATGCGTGTGTGGCTAGTTGGTCTTGTTGTTAGCGTATCTGCTTCCAACCCCTTGGTACTTTTCGAAAAGAGTAGGCTACGTGCCGGTACCGGGTTTCCCCTCCTCCCTTCTGTTCATACTTCATCCTCATCTATCACCACTCATCGTCTCGATTAGCCAAAGTGCATAAATATGAGACGTTAAGCAATATATTCAATCATTTCTCGATTTGGTTGATCGGGAAACACTCCCGTGGGTGTAATTGTTTTTATTTACTACAATTCAGAAATTAAAAAAGTCCGCCCCAACCGGGAATCGAACCACGGATCTCCCACATTCCAGGTGGACGTCTTAACCACTAGACCATCAGGACGGGTACATTTTAATCGCTGAATTGTAGTTGCATTATACATCTGAATGGATGGAACAGTACTGCAACGAATATCTGCTGCCTTTGAACTGACCACCAAACATTAATTATAATGTCATTACCTTTACGCAGGTATGAGCGAGGGTTTATTTCTCGATTTGGTTGATCGGGAAACACTCCGTGGATGTAATTGTTTTTATTTACTACAATTCAGAAATTAAAAAAGTCCGCCCCAACGGGAATCGAACCACGGATCTCCCACATTCCAGGTGGCGTCTTAACCACTAGACCATCAGGACGGGTACATTTTAATCGCTGAATTGTAGTTGCATTATACATCTGAATGGATGGAACAGTACTGCAACGAATATCTGCTGCCTTTGAACTGACCACCAAACATTAATTATAATGTCATAACCTTTACGCAGGTATCCCACGGGAGTGTTTCCCGATCAACCAAATCGAGAAATAAACCCTCGCTCATACCTGCGTAAAGGTAATGACATTATAATTAATGTTTGGGGGTCAGTTCAAAGGCAGCAGATATTCGTTGCAGTACTGTTCCATCCATTCAGATGTATAATCCAACTACAATTCAGCGATTAAAATGTACCCGTCCTGATGGTCTAGTGGTTAAGACGTCCACCTGGAATGTGGGAGATCCGTGGTTCGATTCCCGGTTGGGGCGGACTTTTTTAATTTCTGAATTGTAGTAAATAAAAACATTTACACCCACGGGAGTGTTTCCCGATCAACCAAATCGAGAAATAAACCCTCGCTCATACCTGCGTAAAGGTAATGACATTATAATTAATGTTTGGTGGTCAGTTCAAAGGCAGCAGATATTCGTTGCAGTACTGTTCCATCCATTCAGATGTATAATGCAACTACAATTCAGCGATTAAAATGTACCCGTCCTGATGGTCTAGTGGTTAAGACGTCCACCTGGAATGTGGGAGTTCCGTGGTTCGATTCCCGGTTGGGGCGGACTTTTTTTAATTTCTTTTTTAATTTCTGAATTGTAGTAAATAAAAACAATTACACCCACGGGAGTGTTTCCCGATCAACCAAATCGAGAAATAAACCCTCGCTCATACCTGCGTAAAGGTAATGACATTATAATTAATGTTTGGTGGTCAGTTCAAAGGCAGCAGATATTCGTTGCAGTACTGTTCCATCCATTCAGATGTATAATTGCAACTACAATTCAGCGTTTAAAATGTATCCGTCCTGATGGTCTAGTGGTTAAGACGTCCACCTGGAATGTGGGAGATCCGTGGTTCGATTCCCGGTTGGGGCGGACTTTTTTAATTTCTGAATTGTAGTAAAAAAAAAAAAAAAAATATTCAATCAATCAATCAACCCAATGCAGCAGGTCCAAGGTTCGATTCCCGCCAAAGTCAGAAGTTTTTTAACTTCTGATTTGGACTTAAGTCCATAAGTTCTTGTCTTAGGAGTTTGTAAACGGTGACTTTGGAGCCGTCCTAGCAACGAAGCACATAATTAATTTAGAGTGGTCCTGAATCGGCCTTGTTGATTCTGGCGTTGATCCGCGGGTGTTCACACTGTCCATACCACTGATTGCTATATTTCCTATTAAACAAATATCGATCTTTGGTTGGTTATCGCTCACTCGTCGATTGCGTCGGGGCCTACAGGGTTCGCTTTGATTTACTGTCCCCCACTGAAAATCAGTTATATAACTGAGTGGGTACTCTAAATACAATTTATTTTATTTATTTATATATACGTCGGTTGCATCTAAGCCGAGCGAATAGCTATTTACTAACTAACAATTCTCTCTTTGTAAGAAGATTTTAATTTGTTTCTCATTATGCTGCCGCTGGTCTAACTCACAGATTGTTACAGAAATTACCTTGACATTGAACTTTCCTGAGGGTAAGCCTCCCCCCCCCCCCCTAAGCCATAGATCAGTTGGTGGAACATTCCCCCCACCCCAAAACCCCCTTTACGGATTTACAGTTTACAGCAGGGCTGATTTAGCCCCTGCAGGTAGCTTCTTGGAATCTCTGGTATATATGTTGAATGATAGTTTTATTCGCTCGGGGTCTTATAGTACAATGTTACTTTTAATGTACGAAGTATTCTTAGTGGGTGTATAAATTTGGGACGAAAAGTTGACAAGAAGCACAACCGTCGGTCACAGGGGCTATAGAAGCCAAAAAAGGTCCAGGGGCTTAGATGACTGGGCCTTAGAATACTGCACCGAATAATGTTAGTGTGTTTTTGCAGCGAGTTTTGTGGGGGGAGTTGAGGACTCGTTGGATGCTCGTGTTTATTCACTAGAGAATAAGGTCCTACCTGTTCGTGCAATTTTTATCCCATGGAAACGCGTATATTTTCGCACTGTACTTGCACAAAACACCAGGCAAAAGAGTTTTCTCCACAATTTTATACTTAGGCCTATATTGGACGACTAGTACGAGCAAAATTAATGGCTTCGTGCTCTCTTCATTAGCATAAGCATAAGCATGAACACATTGTTGATAGGCGAGGGTTGACATCAGTGACATCAGTGGTATCCGCTTTTGCAAAAAAAAATGTGAAAGTGCACTTTAACGTTTCAATAGAGAATATGGAATTACTGTTTATCGCAATACTATGCAAATTACCATCTGACCAAAAAGGGATTTTAGTAGGTACAAAGTTGGTTATTGTGATGCTTTAAAACGCTCAGATTTTCACCAAAATGACATTGAAAGAGAAAACGTTTAGATTAAAAAAGGTTTTTAGTAGATAAAAAGTTTTGGATGCTTTAAAACGCACAGATCTTCTGATCAAAGACATATAATTAAAAATCTGCAAAACCCAGGACAAATTGCAATATCAGGGGTTTTAGTATCATTTTCTTCAGAAAAATCTTGTTTAACATAGTCAAAATCCGCAAAAATCCAACAACTAGGATTTTTATATGAAACTCTATTAGGCCTAATTGCACATTAAAATTTGTAATTTAACCAAACTAGTCGAGTTTGGATTCAAATGAAAGCTTAAGATCGACAATAATAATAAGCTGAGTGGCTTTTTCTATGAGTAATAGGTCTTTAACGAGTTATAGTTTTTGGTCTTTAGGTCTTTATTGAAAATGGGATGAGCGAAATCTTATACGATTGCAGTTAGAAAGAACCTATATGGTGTTTTAATGTATTTACAATTATTGATTTTGTACCGTCTTGTGTTGTTGTAACTTTTAATTAATGGTAGCCCGTAATGAAAGTGGTAATCACCATGGGAAGAAAGATTTCGATTAGACCTTACCGCCACGCACCATGCACGTGACACGACCGCTATGTAAAAACCATTTACTGAAATGGAACCTTTCACGGCATGGCCGCAATGAGTGCACTTTTCATACGAGACCTTTTTCTCTCAGATACCCGGTTCGATCCCCAGGCGACTGTACGTTGTGACTTTTAGGGTACATTTTGAAGGCCACTTGCCAGGGTGCCACGAATCAGATATTATTAAAAAATAATTATATTTGCGGGGATTTCCGAAAAGCCGGGCCGCGACGCGGTGGTACATGTCGTTTTTAATTGTTCACGACTATACACCATGTGTAAGTAACTGTGTTTCAGTGATAAGGCGCAAAACGTCTGCTGAAGACATTCTACGAATAGCAAAATTTGACATTTATTTCTACAGACACTAATCTCGGTTGTCGTTATTTTAAGGATCATATTCATATCCCACTGTTTCTTGCAAGTGACCCTAGGCTTTTACGCACACCAAGACCTGGCTGGCAAGGCCTGATGCATTTGATTCACGAAGGAAATCACCAAGGAAAATCTTCTTTTATTACTATGTTACCCCTATGATAGTCTGATAGACATGAGTTCAAGTGATCCTAGTTTTAACATAGATATTCTTTGGAAGACTTTCATGGCTTTTACGCACACAAGACCTGGCTGGCAAGGCATGATGCATTTGATTCACGAAGGAAATCACCAAGGAAAAGCTTCTTTAATTATGTTACCTATGATAGTCTGATAGACATGAGTTCAAGTGATCTATCGTGAATATAATATTCAATGCTCTTCTTGTTAACCCATGCAGTTGTGACTTTCGATCAGCCGCTATGGTGGAAAACTATGACCATAATAAACACTGCAAGTGAGTTTTTTGGGAGCAAATGGTCCTTTGATGGCAGGTTCTGAAACCAAAGAATTATTTGAGACAATATGTCAAAAATGCAGTCGGACATTTTCTCAATGGAAATGCGTATACCCGAGGCCATTTCATTGTTGATTCAGCTCTAATTGCAGTGCTATTTAAAAGGGTATTCAATATCCCAACCATTCAAGAAACATACAGTCTAGGTATATGCAGGTTGACGATGAAGATCTAAGCGAGCTGGGTGTTGTAGGCCTTGAGGTCTTGTATGAGTGTTTAAATCGGTGAAAATATATTTAAAACAATTTCTAAACAATGCTTATTTTCCTCAAAATAATGTTTTCATATACCTACTACGAATTAATTTAACATTGTGTCATAAAGTTTAATTTGCCTATCTATGTTCGAAGTGAAATGTTCTAGCATCATCGCCCATGAGAAGTGCAAGAAACCCAACATTTAGGGTTTCGGTGATGCTAAAGATGAGTTGAAACGAGATAAATGATAAATATTCAAAATTTTGACGCGTTAAATACGTATCTCTAGTTATGACATTAGCAGACGACAGTATCATCTTTATTTTTTCCAACATTATCATTAAAAAATCTTACATTGACAATAGATTACCAGTACCACAATTATTAATAATATACAATACATTGAAATATGATGAATTATGAGGTCCGTTTATCGGTTGAATTTGTTGACACTTCTCCGTCCATTCCATCCAAGTGAAATAGTTGAAGGTTAGATGAAGGCTAGTACTTATTTTGTTTCACTAAGTTTTGAATAATTATATAAAATGTTCATAACATGTTTATTGAGTACATATCGTATATATAGTCAAATAATACAAAATGTCTAAATATGATACGGTATTAGTCCTATTATTTACTACAATTCAGAAACTAAAAAAGTCCGCTCCAACCGGGATTCGAACCACAGGTCTCTCACATTCCAGGTAAGCGTCTTAACCACTAGACCATCAGGACGGGTACATTTTAATCTCTTTATTGTAGTTGCATTATGATTGTTGGAAAAGTGTTGATCTTCATTATATTATGGAGTCCAAGCGCTGTTCGAGTGAAAAAGCTTTCAGTCGGGATTGCCATTGGCGGGTATCGGCCGCGATCTCCGAAAATTGTAATTTTAGATTTTTCAATATGAAATTTTGGTGTGGTTCCTAGCATCAACGTTAAAATGTCGGGAATTCATCGCCAATACATAAATTTATTTATTTTAGATGGAAGATTGTAACATATATCATCGACTATTCACAAGAAGGTTGACACTGGTGTAAAAATTACAATTAGTTAAAATGAAGAGGCGTAAATTCAATTGTGATAAAACTTCAAATTTATTTCCACGTGTTCATGTACAGTAACCTTAAAACCATACAAAGATGTCTCCCCGTCTGGGCCCAGGATAGAATTGGTCCAGAGCATGGCTCTGCTCATCATACAAGGCGAGTGAAGAGAACAAGGCCACCTAGCAAACATCAGCTAGTAAGAGGGGAGTAGGCCTATATATATATGTATTACTCCCCTACACTAGAGGCGAGCTCTGGCAATCGTCGTCAAGGTCAAGGAGTCAAGGAGGTCTCGAGGACATGCACCTCCCCCTTCCCTTGACGACGTCCCCGACGACAATGACAACACGAACGATGACAAAGACGATGACGACCGCGACGTGAGAACCCCCCTTTCCTCCCCCTACCCGTGCTGGTTCTGACCAGCATGGGCTCCTCCTCCCCATATCCCTTAGGTACAGTGACCATTATGACCTAACGGATGACGCTCCCTTAATCAAAACAAACAAACAAACAAACAAACAATACAAATATGTTGGCTTATTGTTTTTTAGTTGAGACAATACGATTCATCTAATCTTACGATGTCGAGCGGTTTCCGTTTTCATGTGAATGTACATGCACAGTTCGAAGAAATCTGGAATATTTAAACGAAACACAAACATTTTTTATAATTTTTATTCATTTTACATACACAGTCGTTCACTGGAAAATAAACTTGCAGTGGTTTAAATGTGTATTGAAAAAGGTAGTGGTACGCTATCATGCGACTTATATCTATGCCTTATAAACTCCCGCCCCCCCCCCCCCCCAGTGTCCCCCGGTTCTTATCTAGATTGTTGTTTGTGCAATGTGTTGATTGGCAATGACGGTAGATAAACAAAATGGGGGTTCGGGGGCTTGCACAGGAATTTTTTTCACTCTATAAATTTGATTTTTTTATTATTATTAAGCCTTTATTTGCAAAAGAACATACATTCCACTAGCGCAAATTTAATATATTTGACACGAAACAAAACATATACATGTAGAATTAACAGTTATTATAATATAAATAGCTTTTGCAGGAACACAGATAAAAACTACTTACTGAACTAAACAAGGTTAAGATGTGTTTGTTTGTATGTGTGTATGTCTTTGTGCGTGATCGTGATCGTGTGCGTGTGCGTGTGCGTGTGCGTGTGTTTTGTGTTTTGTGTTCGTGTGATGTGTTACACTTTGTAAATACATTGAGAGAGATTGAGATTGAGTGAGATTTTTTAAAGAAAATAAAGAAATTTCCGAAATTTAACACAAGGGTAAAATCCACAGCTTACTACAGTTGCGTAGGTACCATATAATTAATTAAAAAGGGTGGTATTCTGCGTATATCCACGAAAATAGTGGGTATAGATAGTGCGTATAAAAGTTTAATCTGGGGGTGATCAAACAGTAGGAATCGGTTCAAGTTACCTTCCTAGTAAAAAGAAGGCATTTTGTAATCTGTTCTGCAAAAAAAAGGATCTACAAAAATTGCTCAAAATGTAAAATTTTCAAGATATTTAAACAATAAGTAATTTTTTATAACACTCACGATTATGCGGTTTTTTACTCTTACTAGTTTACATTTATGTAATTAAATTTTGTTTTTCTTGATTATTAATTATATGCGAACACCATGATTGATGACTGATGATAGACAATTACAAAAAAAACATTTGTATTCTGCGGGATTCGAACCCACGTCACTTGATGTCATACGCTTTATTGGGGCTATATCTTATATATGAGCCACCGCGGACGGCGGAGAGGGACCATTGTGTGCGTTCTATTTCTCAAGGAACCACACACGGGCTTTAGAGTAAAGAGGCATTGAGTATACTGTGATTCAGATAAGGTGGCGGCCGTCAAGGTCAAGCGAGAGCACGGACGCCAACGTTGACAATTTACATACAACTGGCATTAGGTATTTGGTCATGTTATCGTGATATTTTATCACATAAATCAACATTTTATAAGCTGTGAATAAAGTAGTTCGTCCCACAGAGTCAGTATTTTAGCGAAATAATGATTTTAAGTAATCACGATTACGAAAGTGTTTTTTGCCTTGTTGGTTATGCTGTGTCCAAAGTTCCAGCTGTTTATAATGCCAACCTCGCCAGATGTGATGTCAATGTTTAGGAGCATCAAAATGTCTTGATTTTATTCGTACACTTCATAAATACTTTATTTTTAGGATATATTGAGCAAGGCTTGGCTTTAAAATAGTCGTGTTTTTCTCCGAAAGCAGTTTTAGAGACCGTTATTTTATTTACTTTTTGCCGATCCTGTGGCCATAGTGCGTGGACGACAGTGCTGCGATCCCTCGGCGACCGCCACCTTATCTGAATCACACTATACATACGCTTGTAAGAGGTATACGTCCATAAAAGGGGAGGAGGGGGGGGGGGGGGGGTTAATCCCCAGCCCTTTCCTACGCCACTAACCTGAGAACAACTTTTGGCAAAAGTAAATTTAAAATTTATCTTTGGAAACCTGCCCAGGGTGCAATGCATGCCCCTGTTCAGATGTGTAACTAGGTGGAGTTAGAACGATTATGAAGGGATGTCCGAAATCTGGTTAAGAAGACCCTTGCATTCGCAATTTTATACGACTGAGGAAAAACTCAAAAAACTTTCAGTCAGGAATCAGGATTTTCGGTGGCGGGATTTTAATCTGGTAATTACTGGATCAAAGTCTCCCGCTTGACGCTTGAGCCATCACCGTCGGTATCCTCACACCATGCCTACATAGTAAAGACGTAAACCGGACCGTTTACCTGAAAGAAATATTATATCATACCATTTAATGTAATTTGTCCGATTAAAAAGGGCCTACGTAGTAATTAAACTATACATTTACATGCGAAATCATTATCTTTCAGCTAAATGGACATGAATGAAGTAGTAGTACTTCTGTATTTTTGTAAATATTTGTCCCGACCAGGAATTGAGCCCAGACCCTTCAATCCACTATCAAATACTTCGTCTTTGGTGTCTGCTTTAAATTTTATGTCCCCCACTGAAAATCAGTTTTGTGACGGAGTGGGTATAGACTCTATTTATTTATCTATCTATAGATCCAGTACGTAGACCCGAAGACCCGGATTCGAGCCCCGGCTAGTAAAGATATTTTCGAAAGTTCCTATCAAATCAATACGAAGTAAATCCCCTCCGCCCATATATCCCATAAGCCTTCCTTTAAAAATTATTTAGGAAAACGTTGACCCCATTAATTAATTAAAAACCTATTCTAAACGGTAATAATTAAAATAATAATTGGATGAGCGTAGCGAACGAAGCGAAGATTCCATTTCAGTACACTGGAGAAAAAAATCCGGATTGCTTTTTTTTTCTTTCTTTCTTTTTTCTTTTTCTTTTTTGTATTTTTGTCTGTCTGATAACACGACTCCGGCTGCCAATACTCCGATTGCGATGAAATTTTGTGGAGGACTTCGAAATCTCTGAACATAGAACTGCCACTTTTTTAAGCGCAATCGGAAAATTATTTCTCATGAAAATCGTAAATTTACGATTTTTTCCGATTTTTTTAAAAATTTCTTCGACTTATAACACCTACATGCTTTGTCCGATTATACTGATTTTTTCACAGAACTTTTATTTTATGAATTGATATATTCGTGTGAAATTTGAGCGTTATCAAAAATAATTTCTTAAGAAAATCGCAATTTTACGACTTTTTTCGATTTTTAAAATTTCTTCGACCTACATGCTTTATCCGATTGTAATGATTTTTTCACAGAACCTTAATTTTATAAATTTATATATTCGTGTGAAATTTGAGCGCAATCAAAAAATTATTTCTCGTGATAATCGCAATTTTACGATTTTTTTCAATTTTAAAAAAATTCTTCGATTTATAACACCTACATGCTTGATTCGATTGTAATGATTTTTTCTCATAACCTTAATTTTATGAATTATTATATTCGTGTGAAATTTGAGCGTAATCAACAAATTATTTCTCATGATAATCTCTATTTTACGTTTTGTTTCGTTTTTAGAAAATTACGCTCATCCAACAACGCGCCTGAAAAAGCGTTTGCGTAGCTTCCTACTAAGTATAAAACTGACTTCATCCGACCGTATTTATCAACGACCAATCAGAGACAACCTGCTTGTAACCCGACTCCCAAGCAGATGTGTACTGCGCACCGCCGTCTGGATGTATGTAAGATACAAAATCTTACATACATCCAGACGGCGGTGGTACTGCGCATCTGTGTCTGCGCCGGCGGCCGGCCGCCATCTTGGATTTAATTTCGATGGCTTTGTTTCTCACTCGCGCTGAAGTCTCCTACAAGATGTTTAATTATACTGTGAAATAATCATCGACAGGTGCCAATCCTCGGATAAAAAGTGTGTGTATATATCTGTTGTGCCGTAAAGTGTGGATTTATTGAGTGGTGTGTACTAACAATACTATAATAAACGTTTTAAAATTTCCCAGTGCCGTGATAACGGGCTTCGGAAAAAAGATGGCGCCCGGCCGCCTCCCAGTCCCCTGCGGCTGCAGCTCAGCTGTTGAACACGTAAGTAGGCCTAACGTACATCGTAGATTAGTACTTGTGATTCGGCCTGATGGAATGCTGATGCTATAGGCCCTCAGTGTTTAATAACTGTTTTATTTATTTATTTTTAAAAAATGTGACTTTGATTCGAGGCCTAGATCGTAAATCAGATTTCGGAACGTTCCACTCAAAAAATATTTCACGGCTCATCTGAATTGTTTCATTCCAAGTTTGCAAAATGAAAGCCATCAATATTTTTATCGATACCGTTACATATACCCGACGGGATATTAAAGTCACATAAAACCGTTATATTATGCTAATTTCGTGGAAAATGGGTGTTTCTTGACACCTTCTTTGGACACCGTTTTGCATCACACCCATGATCACACCTCACACCTCTAATTATCTGTCTAGGGCGCCTAGTCCTAGCCTATCACGAGTGCTTGGTTTTTGATTACGACGTTTGCTCTAATTTTGACAAGTGTTCAATGCTTTAGTAGGCTTAGGCCTTAGATATACTAGTTGTAGTAGCCTATATATATGTATTTTAAATCGTTGATTTACTGGTAGGCCTAGACTAGAGCCTAGCATTGGGCCTAGGGAGATAATTGGTCTTGGTATCAATTCGTGGGGCAACTGCTTAAGGTTAGGCCCACAGGTACGGTATCTCAGTTTAGTGTTGGCCTCAGGCCTTGTTCGATGGAATGTCCTTGATGTAGGATGCCCACTCAATATATACTACTGTCATAATGCGGTCCCCGGAAGAGGCATAACCGGTAGACCCGCCCAAGCTATCCGGTTCAATCGTTACTAGGTTCCTCCATTATTGTTTTAACTGACTGTGTGACCCTGCTTAGGGAAAGGTTGTGAGCGCAAGTTACGTTCCTGAAATGAGTCATATCTCATACTGCTTCTGCTAGCCTCTAAGCTATTCCTACCCTGTTGCTACTAGCCTCGCACACAACATTAAATATTTTAAATTAAAACATTCTGGCGAAATTGTATTCAATGAGTTACCACCAGTCATCATAGGCCTACGGGTGTCCCAGGAGCATTGCGAAGTGCATTTTTACATTGTTAATATTCACTTAAAATTACAAAATGTTACCATCTACCGGTTTGTTAAAAAAAGAAAAACATCGTTTATTTAGTGTTGACATAGTATTCTATTATTTCAATGACGATCGATCGAGAATAAAAATTTGGGATGAAATCAAATCACTAAAATCACTACGAGATTCGAACCCAGGTCATTTGCAGTCATACTCTCATAGCACAAAACAGTGATAGCAACAGGTCCCGTGCTAAATCAGATCCAAAGTTTTCGGTCTCATGTGACATCTCGCCTGATTTACGTTTGCTCGTCGAGATCGTAGATGGCAAGAATCACACGTATTAACCATGGTACAATGATATCTCTGTGTGTCAAGGAAGAATATCATTGGATCATGCGTATTAACAAAGTCGGTTGTTGTGGCGGCCTTGACCCTTAGGCCCAACAAAATAAAATAAATATCGTTGTATAATCTCAATCCGCACGTATTTCATTGCATTCAACGTTAAAAAACAAAATGTCACTTGGCAAATTACTACAAAGATGATTTCTTGGACTAAGAGAACCTATAGGCCTATAGCTTTTTTGGTCAAACGGTTACAATGTCGAAATAATTTGTAGACCTACTCTTTCTTATAATATATACATTTGGTTCTTTGGTCCATCAATATGATGGCCTGTGTAAATGGTGACATTGGAATTGGATCACTCCCATGAACGAGGCACAAATTATTTGGAAATAGTGCGCTCGATGAATCAAAAGTAACTGGGTGGATAGACAATACTTGCAAATGTGTTGTTTGTTTCTAAGCCTCTAAGAAAATGGTTTCCCTTGTTTTTCATTTATCGTGGGAAACTCTCTTGTGAGTGAATTTGCATTTCCCCTTCTCTAACTAGGTAGTTTGTAGATACGTACGTATGCTAAGGGAATCTCCGAGGGCTATTTTAGAGTACTCAATCCAAATTGCATTCAAGTAAACCCTAGAAAAACTTTTAGTCAGGATTGTCGGTGGCAGAGTTCGATCCGACACTTCCAAGATAGTTTGAAGATATGTAATTGTGAAGGGAATTTCCGAAGGCTGTTTTAGAGGATTCGATCAATTGCGAACCTTAGAAACACTTTTAGCTAGCATTGTCGGTGGCGGGTATCGAACCTAGGCCGTCCCGAATCAGAGTCTGGCACGTTACGCTTGCGGCTTGAGCTGTGAAATGTGTTAATTGATACGTTAGGAAGTCAAGAGGAGATAGGATCGAGCTCATAGTAGTCGATGTAAAGAGTAACTTGTTACAAAATATCATGGACAAGCGTATGAAATTAATGAAAAAGTAGATGATGATGATGAAGTGATTATTGTTTGTCAGGCTAGAAGTGTTCAACGGAGACGCGTGTAGATTGCTATTAGGCCAAAGTAACAGATATACTATTGATAATTAATGAGAGCTGTACAGCAGTGACGATGATGAGGGATAGCTGAGGTATTGCCATCAGTTTCAGCCCCCCAGCTGATTTTTTACAACAGTAACTAGGTCACGGTCCGATATAGGTCAGTGTGGAACAGCAACTGCCCCCTGCCCCCCCCCCCCACATCTCTTGGACGCAATCAAGGTCACGAGTGGCTACTAGGCACTGTAGGCAGATGGCCGATGCGAATTTTGTCTTTGCGAAGGGTGTTGTGAGAGAGGTGTCGGCTTCTATTTCTAAGGCCCCGTCTCCTGAGCCCTTGCCTTCTAAGCCCCTGGTACCGACGGTTGTGCTACACGTAGCGAAGCGGGTCTTAGAAGACAACCCGGTCCGGGCTTTAAGAGACTAAAAGTCTGCTAAGCCCCTGGTACCGAACCGACGGTTGTCAAATAATATCAAATAAATAATATACGTGGTAAACCGAAATAAGTAAATTTAATTATTTAAGAGGGTTCACCACCCTTTTGATAGTTAGTAAATAGCGGTTTGCTCGGCCAAAAAGCATCCTACGTATATACAATTTTGCAAACTTGTCAATAAAGCATACATGGACGTTCCAACAGTCATAGATTTTCAAAATTTTTACTTGATCAGCCAGAAAAAATTCACGAATATAGTCAATTTTGGACTTTTTAACAAAATTGAAATTCGTGAAATCTAATTTATTTTTTATAAATTATTTCAAAACAAATTTTAGGAATGTGTTACTATAGAAACCTTTATTTCCACTTTCTTGAGATATGTTCAAAATTTCTAACAACTGTGATGTCATTCAGCCGAGCAAACAGAAAATTGCCTAAAAAAGGGGTGGTGAACGCTCTTAAAGATGGTAATATATATTTCAGTATATATATATATATATACACACATTTATGTGTATTTGGAGTCTACCCAGGGGCTAAGGAGACAGGGCCTTAGAATACCGCACACTTAATACGCCCCCAACCCCCTCTATGAGTCAATGCTTGATCCGTCCTTGGTTTGGGCAGAGATTTTATGACTCCTGAAATAAGATAAGATTTAAAAAATCATAATATCATGTTTTGGCCTACGTCGCAACGAATGAAATTTTGAACCCCACCACGTTCTAAATCAGTTATTGTAACTGAGTAGGTTGAGTATAATATTGTTTTCAAATATTTGTAAGTAATAAAATTTGCTCTGTTATTTTAACTCATTGTCTTAGCTTTGACGGTTCTCGGGAGAACTATTTTTAAGTTTCAACCAACTATCCTTCCATTCTCTGTTCTTCAACAGCTGTACTATTTACAGTAGTGCTACCCCTGCTGGTAGATAATGCAATATTACATTCATTTTAAGAAATATTCGTAGGTAAGTTGAGGGTAGGCCTAAATACTTGGAGCGGCGAGTTGACTAGATGAAATCAGGATGTTTTTGCAGCGAGTTAGATGCGTTGAATGCTCGTATTGTGTGCAAAACAAAACAAAACATTTAAGACTTTAGCGGCCCGAATATAAAAAATGTGTAAAACGGGTCATTTCGCCGCGTCGCGTGTTTACCCTTCGTCTCCGTTAAAGTTATTGGCTATAAACTAAGTGCAACGTGGACTCCTGTCATCAACACAACCACTCACAATCACACCCCACCCGCAGACGTCACAACAAGGGGGTGTATCAACTACCAGCGAGGTTGCAGCAGACGCACACGTGACCAGCCCATAGACATCCTATATAATTGGCTAGACTAGCAGTCAGCAGTCCACTTCCGGGACAATTGGAAGCCATCTTGAATGGGTGAGTTTGCATGTTAATTAGATGGGAGCGATTAATCGAAAACATATTTTTAAAGATGGCCGCCAGTTTGGCAGGTGAGCATATCAGACTTTAACACCAAATGATTACGAAATTCCCTTATGCAATAACTTTGCATTGTTTCTGTTTGTTCAATACCATGCTGCACAAGCTAAAACTATATCAAACAATCCAGTAAAGTACTTAATTGCATTAAAAAAGCATAAATTAAAACGCCAAACCGCCATCTTGAATGGGTGGGATTGAGGCTTTAATTTGATACACTCGCGCCTGTGCGGAGGTATTGGAGACTGCGTATCTAGCCTACTGTAGGTAGGTGTTAAGATATCTATGGACCAGCCCTATTGTCATTGGTCTAGGCATGCAAACAGATCCCGAACGAGAGAGGCAACGAGTAAAAGCACTTTCAACAAGCAGTCGTCCTGAAGATCGAACCCACAATGGTTCCGAAACGTCGAACTCACACACTAGGAAGTGTAAACACGCGACGCGGCGAAATGATCCATTTCACACCTTTTTTAAAACAAAACAATTAAATAAAGGTTGGATATAGTTATTTGCTAAAGAAGCAGGGCCTACCTGTTTGTGTAATTATCCAAAGAATCGCTAGTATATTCGCACTACACTTGTACAAAACACACGGTTATTAGGAGCGGCGCGACATCCGACATGACTGTAGGGTCAAAAGAGTCTGGCGTTTAAATCCCTAGTAGGTAGGCCTATAATGCGAACTAGTTTTAACAACTCACAGTCGCGCTCGCGGATTTATTGCCATTAAAACAAACATAGAACACTCAACAATAAAACTATTTGTCACTTTGAACTCGCCATTTTCAACACACGTGTTCCGTCTCCCTGTTTACCCTCTATGCACTCCGTACTAGACCGTCCGCCCGAGTCTTCAGCTAAGCACTGACCGACAGGTGCACAGTGGCTAGCCGGGCCAGGTGCAACCTCTATTCGCCAACTGCGCATGTCTGGTGCGCAAAATAATGTCGACAGGGTTGCTAGATTTAAAGAAACGTGGACATTTTCTGCCCAACACAACACAATCTGTTTTTATTTCAATGTTTAAAATTTAAAATCGAGTTTTGTTAAAAATTAAAAACTATTCAACAGTCACAAATAGTGTGAGAATTCCTAAGGTATCTTGGAGTTGCTCCTTCAAGGTTATTTGGCTGCAACGTAATTGTATTTCAAACTATTGAGCCAGCTAGACTTACGATAACTCGGAACAATCTTGGATACACATTACACAATGTAGGCCTACTGTAGATTGCCGACAGAAGGAATCGAACCACCTTCCTCCAGAAAGATGTCTTTATTTATTTTTATTATTTATTTAACGTCTATCCTATTCAGTTATTTAAACTGATAAACAAAGGAGGAAAACTAAATAAATCTAATTACATAGATGCAGAAACAACAATAAACTACATTTAAGTAAATATTTGAAATAGTAGCATTACAACAACAATGCATTAAAAATACAACAATTTTGGTAACAAATAAAAATGATATTAAATGCATTTAATGAATGAATCAAATAAGTTATAAAAAAGGGTGGGGAATGAAAAGAAAAGAAAAGAAAAAGAGAAAAAAAAGAAAAAAGGAAAAGAAAAAACATTAAAAAAGAAAAACGAAAAGAAAAAAACTGATTTATTAGACGATCCCACTCAAACGAATATGAGGTTTGCCAAAAATCAGGAACAGCAAATCAGGGTGTATAATAATAATAATAATAATAATAATAATAATAATAATAATAATAATAATAATAATAATAATAATAACTAGGAAACGCTCAGTTGGACGCGTTGATAAGCGAGCACGTGCTATAGCTAGACCCACAATGCACATTTTTTTTAATTTTAAAATTTGCGACGTTCGCTGTCCACAGGGCCATGTTTCCGATATTATTTATTATTGCCAAGGTATTTGGGTAAACCCGTGTGTAAGTAAACCTTTACTTTGTGGATGAAATCCACCGCCATCTAGAGGACCTTGACTCATTGGGAAAAATATTTAAACTCTTTGGTGACAAATAATAGACTGCTTCCTCGAAAGTATTTTGATAACTTCTAGGTGGCAGTGCATAAGAAACTTCGCGCGTCTTTTCGTTGCCATGGCAACGTTACTTTTGTTATAATGTAATTTCCATCTACACTACTTATCGGATCAAACTAAAATTAACATATTCGTGACCGGACGGACATTCTAAATGATTTGGCTATCTCAGATTTTGTCGCCGGTTAGTTTGAAAAAAAAAATTTCGATTAACTTTAATGTAACTTTTTAACTTTTTGAACGATTTTGCCACAAAACTAATGGCATTCAATCGAGAACAAAACTTGCGGATGGTCAAAATTTCAACTCGATCCGAGCCTCCGTTCGAACGTTATGGCGAGACATACAAACAAAAAAACAAACAAACAAACAAAAAACAAAAACAAAACGAGTGACAAATTTTTCCGGCAGAGTCAAATGGAAACGCTCGCTTCGCTCGCTTAACTAGGAAACGCTCAGTTGGACGCGTTGATAAGCGAGCACGTGCTATAGCTAGACCCACATTGCACATTTTTTTAAATTTTAAAATTTGCGACGTTCGCTGTCCACAGGGCCATGTTTCCAATATTATTTATTATTGCCAAGGTATTTGGGTAAACCCGTGTGTAAACCTTTACTTTGTGAACAAAATCCACCGCCATCTAGAGGACCTTGACTCCTTGGGAAAACTATTTGTTGACAAATAATAGACTGCTTCCTCGAAAGTATTTTGATTACTTCTAGGTGGCAGTGCATTAGAAACTTCGCGCGTCTTTTCGTTGCCATGGCAACGTTACTTTTGTTATAATGTAATTTCCATCTACACTACTTATCGGATCAAAATAAAATTAACATATTCGTGACCGGACGGACATTCTAAATGATTTGGCTATCTCAGATTTTGTCCCCGTTAAGTTTTAGAAAAAAACTTTCGATTAACTTTAATGTAACTTTTTAACTTTTTGAACGATTTTGCCACAAAACTAATGGCATTCAATCGAGAACGAAGCTTGCGGATGGTCAAAATTTCAACTCGATCCGAGCCTCCGTTCGAACGTTATGGCGAGACATACAAACAAACAAAAAAAACAAAAAAAAACAAAAAAAAAAAACAAACAAACAAACAAACCAACAAAAAAAACAAACAAAACCAGTGACTAATTTTTCCGGCAGAGTCAAATGGAAACGCTCGCTTCGCTCGCTTAATAATAATAATAATAATAATAATAATAATAATAATAATAATAATAATAATAATAATAATAATAACAATAAAAAAACTTTCGCGGAAGAAACCACCGAACGAGAAACTTTATTCTTGTGTTCAATCTTCATTTTTGTGTTCAAATCTTGATAACAGTTTAGTCCAAAAAATCTTGACTCTAATATATAATTATTTAAAATTGTTCATGTCAAAAACTGATCACAGCAATGATACAGGACACCTAACTCAAGTCACAAGCTTCCTCAAAACGTATCTATCGTAACATCCATAACGTCGAAACATCTCAACATCCATAGCGTCGCATGCGTGTGATTAGCTTCATATTATGTAGGCCTAACTGCAGGACCTCACTGGTACTACCTGAGGACTGCCCAAAAGGAAATAACGTTATCAGAGACCCGCTGCGCAACGTGTAGCACAACCGTCGGTCACAGTCGCAGGGCCTTAGAAGACCGCACCGGGGGCACTAGATTGGCTACATATTTCTATGTAGTCTCTCTATAGCTCGGTTCCTTAGATACCAAACAGGCTTAAGTTCGGGGTTTAGTAATAGAGGCGTGAATTTTGGATCATTTACTCAGAAAAACGTGCTTAGTAATTTGCCAGGTGGTCCCAATCGATTTTTGCCCCCGTTCAGGGGTGACCATGGTGCAAAGTTAGGGGTTAACATTATTTTCAAATGGACTAGGGGTGAGCCTAATAGAAGTAAAAGTGTGGTATATAAACATTCTGTTTAAGTATTTATTCAATTCAATTATTTAAATCTAAAAAATGTTTTATTTTTAACAGGGGTGTCCAGAATTGTTATTTCGAAAATTCGTTCAAAATGCTAGTACCTAAGTAGGCCTATAGCTTGTGATGATTTATCTTTCGGGGATAATTGATAGAAGCGTGAATTTTAGGGGGAGGGGGGGGGGTTATACTAGAATCTATGCAGTATAGTATTGTATCTATGTATGCATCTATGTATTGTTAATCACAGATTGGCTTGTCATCAAAAACTTATGTTAAATTGGCACTGGTTCGACACTAAAATGTACCATAAAACGGCGTTGCGATTACTCATTAACGATATCACAGCAACACCATCTTGTTGGCAATATGTTATATCAAAATTTTTCACTAAGAACAACATTTAATCATGATAAATGTGAAAAATCAACACTTCATAATATGCGCTCACTGAACTGAAAAGTCACAATGCAGAGCCTTCATGTTTTATTTACATTTAAACCCACAAGAAATAATAAATTCAAAAATAGGCCTTTTTAACAACAATGGTTTTTCTTTTGAAAAAATCACTGCTTCTTAGAAGTTACTCGGTTGCAATGGAGGCAGTGAAAATATATTTGTAATGCAGTTATGCAGTGACAAACTAGGTCCATCAAAACTTGCATGTTCATGGTACCCCCAAATTCCGCTGGGAGATTGATTTAACCTTCCAATCTTTACTCGTATTTTGTACTGGCTATGTTTTCAATAGTATTGTCACAGTTGATGTAGACTAAACTGCGTTATATGCATTTCAACACATGTTTAATATTCCAACAATCCATAAACTAAAAAATCTTATCTGAACAGGGGATTGACCCACTCACACGGGCAAACAAGCCAGAAGATCGTCGTCATTTTTCCTTACCCACGCACACGGGCAAACAAGCCAGAAATCGACGCCCTTTATCATTACCCACGCACACGGGCAAACAAGCCAGAAGTCTTCGTGTTTTTTGATTACCCACGCACACGAGCAAACAAGCCAAAAGATCGTCGCCCTTTACCATAACCTGTAATAAGCTCTAGGTCAAGCAGTGGGGTTAGTCTTAGTCTGCCTTTTTCCTTTTCCACGCACACGGGCAAACAAGCCACAAATCGACGTCCTTTTTCCTTACCCACGCACACGGGCAAACAAGCCACAAGATCGCCGTCCTTTTTCCGTACCAATCACATGAACAAACAAGCCAGAAATCGACGTATTTCTTCCGTACCCACGCACACGGGCAAACAAGCAAGAAATCGACGCCCTTTTTCCTACCCACGCACACGGACAAACAAGCCAAAAGATCATCGTCCTTTTTCTAACTGTAATGAGCTCTAGCCAAGCAGTGGGGTTAGTCTAAGTCTGCCTTTTTCCTTTCCCTCGCACACGGGCAAACAAGCCAGAAGATCGTCGTCCTTTTTCCTAACACACGCACATGGGCATACAAGCCAGAAGTCTACGTGTTTTTTGCTTACCCACGCACACGGGCAAACAAGCAAGAAATCGACGCCCTTTATCAATACCCACGCACACGGGCAAACAAGCCAGAAGATCGTCGGCCTATTTCTTACCAACGCACACGGAAAAATAAGCAAGAAATCGACGTCTTTTTTCCGAACCCACGCACATGGACAAACAAGACAGAAACCGACGTCATTTTTCCTTGCTGTAATGAGCTCTACGCCAAGTAGTGGGGTAAGTCTTAGTCTGCCTTTTTCCCTACCAACGCGCACGGGCAAATAAGCCAGATATCGGCGTCCTTTTGCCTTACCCACAAACACGGGCAAACTGGCAAGAAATCGACGTCCTTTTTCCTTACCCACGAACACGGGCAAACAAGCCAGAAATCGACGCCCTTTATCATTACCCACGCACACGGGCAAACAAGCCAGAAAACGACGTCCCTTTTCCGTGCTGTAATTAGCTTTAAGCCAAGCAACGCACATGGGCAAACAAGCCAGAAATCGGCGTCCTATTTCCTTACCCACAAAAACGGGCAAACTGGCCAGAAGTCGACGTCCATTTCTTTACCCACGCACACGGGCATACAAGCCAGAAGTCTACGTGTTTTTTTGCTACCCACGCACACGGGCAACAAGCAAGAAATCGACGCCTTATATCAATACCCACGCACACGGGCAAACAAGCCACAAGATCGCCATCCTTTTTCTTACTGTAATAAGCTCTACGCCAAGCAGTGGGACAAGTCTTAGTCTTCCTTTTTCCTTACCCACGAACACCGTCAAACAAGCCAAAAGATCGTCGTCCTTTTTCTTACCAACGCACACGAGAAATTAAGCAAGAAATCGACGTCTTTTTTTCGTACCCACGCAAACTGACAAACAAGAAAGAAAACGACGTCCTTTTTCCTTGCTGTAATGAGCTCTAAGCCAAGCAATGGGGTTAGTCTTAGTCTGCCTTTTTCCTTACCAAAGCACAGGGCAAATAAGCAAGAAATCGGCGTCCTTTTGCCTTACCCAAAACACGGGAAAACTGGCCAGAAATCGACGTCATTTATCATTACCCACGCACACGGGCAAACAAGCCAAAAGATCATAATCCTTTTTTTCTAACACACGCACATGTGCATACAAGCCAGAAGTCTACGGTGTTTTTTGCTTACCCACGCACACGGGCAAACAAGCAAGAAATCGACGCCCTTTATCATTACCCACGCACACGGGCAAACAAGCCAGAAATCGACGTTTTTCTTCCGTACTCACGGACACGGATAATCAAGCCAGAAAATGACGTCCTTTTTTCTTGCTGTAATGAGCTCTAAGCCAAGCAGTAGGGTTAGTCTTAGTCTGCCTTTTTCCTTACCAACGCACACAGGCAAATAAGCCAGAAATTGGCGTCCTTTATCATTACCACGCACACGGGCAAACAAGCCAGAAATCGACGTCCTTTATCATTACCCACGCACACGGGCAAACAAGCATGCAAACGACGCCCTTTATCATTACCCACGCACACGGGCAAACAAGCCAGAAGATCGCCGTCCTTTTTTTACTGTAATGAGCTCTACGCCAAGCAGTGGGGCTAGTCTTAGTCTTCCTTTTTCCTTACCCACGCACACGGGCAAACAAGCCAGAATTTGACATCCTTTTTCCTTACCCACGACCACGAGCAAACAAGCCAAAAGATTATCGTACTTTTTCCGTACCCACTGACATGGGCAAACAAGCCAGAAGATCGTCGTCCTTTTTTTCTAACACACGCACATGTGCATACAAGCCAGAAGTCTTCGTGTTTTTTGCTTACCCAAACGCACGGGCAAACAAGCAAGAAATAGACGCCCTTTATCATTACCCACGCACACGGGCAAACAAGCAAGAAGATCGTCGTCCTTTTTCTAACCAACGCACACGGGAAAACAAGCAAGAAATCGACGTCCTTTTTCCTTGCTGTAATGAGCTCTAAGCCAAGCAGTGGGGTTAGTCTTAGTCTGCCTTTTTCCTTACCAACGCACACGGGCAATGAGCCAGAAATCGACGTCCTTTTGCCTTACCCACAAACACGGGCAAACTGGCCAGAAATCAACTTCCTTTTTCCTTACCCACGCACACGGGCAAACAAGCCACAAGATCGCCGTCCTTTTTCTTACTGTAATGAGCTCTACGCCAAGCAGTGGAGCTAGTCTTAGTCTTCCTTTTTCCTTACCTACGCACACGGGCAAACAAGCCAGAAGTCTACGTGTTTTATGTTTACTTACGCACACGGGCAAACAAGCAAGAAATCGACGCTATTTATCAATACCCACGCACACGGGTAAACATGCCAGAAAATTGTCGTCCTTTTTTTCTTACACACGATCATGGGCATACAAGCCAGAAAATTACGTGTTTTTTGCTTACCTACGCACACGGGAAAACAAGCAAGAAATTGACGCCCTTTATCATTACCCACGCACACGGGCAAACAAGCCAGAAGATCGTCGTCCTTTTTCTTACCAACGCACACGAGAAATTAAGCAAGAAATCGACGTCTTTTTTCCGTACCCACGCAAACTGACAAACAAGCCAGAAAATCGACGTCCTTTTTCCTTGCTGTAATGAGCTCTAAGCCAAGCAGTGGGGTTAGTCTTAGTCTGCCTTTTTCCTTACCAACGCACACGGGCAAATAAGCAAGAAATCGGCGTCCTTTTGCCTTACCCACAAACACGGGCAAACAGGCCAGAAATCGACGTCTTTTTCCTTACCCACGCACACGGGCAAACAGCCAAAGATCGCCGTCTTTTTTTCTGTAATGAGCTCTACGCCAAGCAGTGGGGCTAGTCTTAGTCTTCCTTTTTCCTTACCCACGCACACGGGCAAACAAGCCAGAAGATCGTCGTCCTTTTTCCTACACACACGCACATGGGCATACAAGCCAGAATTCTACGTGTTTTTTGCTTACCCACGCACACGGGCAAACAAGGCAACAAGCCAGAAATCGACGCCCTTTTTCTTTGCTGTAATGAGCTCTAAGCCAAGCAGTGGGGTTAGTCTTAGTCTGCCTTTTTCCTTACCAACGCACACGGGCAAATAAGCCAGAAATCGACGTCCTTTTGCCTTACCCACAAACACGGGCAAACAAGCCAGAATTTGACGTCCTTTTTCCTTACCCACGCACATGGACAAACAAGCCACAAGATCGACGTCCTTTTTCTAACTGTAATAGCTTATTTCCTTACCCACAACCACCGGCAAACAAACCAAAAGAACATCGTCCTTTTTCCGTACCCACCACACGGGCAAAGAAGCCAGAAGGTCGTCGTCCTGTTTCTTACCAACGCACACGGGAAATAAGCCAGAAATCGACGTCTTTTTTCCTACCCACGCACAAGGCAAACAAGCCAGAAATCGACGTCCTTTTTCCTTGCTGTAATGAGCTCTAAGCCAAGCAGTGGGGTTAGTCTTAGTCTGCCTTTTTCCTTACCAACGCACACGGGCAAATAAGCCAGAAGTCTACGAGTTTTTTCTTAACCCACGCACACGGGCAAACAAGCAAGAAATCGACGCCCTTTCCCCACTGTAATGAGCTTAAGCCAAGTAGTGGGGAAAGCCTTATAATTCCTCTTTCCTTACCAACGCACACGGGCAAACTAGCCAGAAGATCGTCGTCCTTGTTCCTTACCCAAGCACATGGGCAAACAAGCCAGAAATCGACGCCATTTCCCCACTGTAATGAGCTCTAAGCCAAGTAGTGGGGAAAGTCTAAGATTTTCTCTTTCCTTACCCACGCACACGGGCAAACTAGCCAGAAATCGACGTCCTTTTTCCTTACCCACGCACACGGGCAAACTAGCCAGAAGATCGTCGTGTAGTTTCTTACCAACGCACACGGGCAAATAAGCCAGAAATCGACGCCCTTTATCATTACCCACGCACACGGGCAAAGAAGCCAGAAAACGACGTCCCTTTTCCGTGCTGTAATGAGCGTTAAGCCAAGCAACGCACATGGGCAAACAAGCCAGAAATCGGCGTCCTATTTCCTTACCCACAAAAACGGGCAAACTGGCCAGAAGTCGACGTCCATTTCTTTACCCACGCACACGGGCATACAAGCCAGAAGTCTACGTGTTTTTTGCTCACCCACGCACACGGGAACGACAAGCAAGAAATCGACTCCCTTTATCAATACCCACGCACACGTTCAAACAAGCCAAAGACCTTTTCTTACTGTAATAAGCTCTACGCCAAGCAGTGGGACAAGTCTTAGTCTTCCTTTTTCCTTACCCACGAACACCGTCAAAAAAGCCAAAAGATCGTCGTCCTTTTTCCTAACAGACGCATATGGCCATACAAGCCAGAAGTCTTTTTTTTGCTAACCCACGCACACGGGAAAAACAAGCCAGAAGATCGTTCGTCCTTTTTCTTACCAACGCACACGAGCAAATAAGCAAGAAATCGGCGTCCATTTGCCCTACCCACAAACACGGGCAAACTGGCCAGAAATCGACGTCATTTTTCCTTACCCACGCACACGGGCAAACAAGCCACAAGATCGCCGTCCTTTTTTTTAACTGTTATGAGCTCTACGCTTAGCAGTGGGGCTAGTCTTAGACTTCCTTTTTCCTAACCCACGCACACGGGCAAACAAGCCAGAAGATCGTCGTCACACACGCACATGGGCATACAAGCCAGAATTCTACGTGTTTTTTGCTTACCCACGCACACGGGCAAACAAGCAAGAAATCGACGCCCTTTATCATTACCCACGCACACGGCAAACAAGCAAGAAAACGACGCCCTTTATCATTACACACGCACACGGGCAAACAAGTCAGAAGA
This sequence comes from Sweltsa coloradensis, assembly GCA_024449915.1. Classification (NCBI taxonomy): domain Eukaryota; kingdom Metazoa; phylum Arthropoda; class Insecta; order Plecoptera; family Chloroperlidae; genus Sweltsa; species Sweltsa coloradensis. Next base: position 780,393 of record JAMZAV010000061.1, read on the forward strand.
TCGTCGTCCTTTTTCTAACCAACGTACACGAGAAAATAAGCAAGAAATCGACGTCCTTTTTCCTTGCTGTAATGAGCTCTAAGCCAAGCAGTGGGGTTAGTCTTAGTCTGCCTT